>OX038870.1:22743796-22987774 GCA_943789525.1 Agriphila geniculea | reverse complement strand
CCGGTGGTACACGTACGTACGTACGTACGCGTAGACGTACCATGACGTTGTAACACGGGCGTAGCCAGAATTCTGTATCGGGGGGGGGGGGGGGGGGGGGGGGGGTTTAAGAAAATAAAAGTAGAACAATGTAAATGAAATGACATTTATATTTTTATTAAATGAACTCCATGGGCATTAGAGGACCGCTCGGAGAAATAAATATTTAAAATTTAAAAATGTAACTTAAATGCCTGTATATAGTAAAAAAAACGGCCGGGCAGCGCGATTTTAGTCAGTTTCATCCACTAATATTGAAAGTTATGATCTTGCCTGTCTATTGAAAAAAAACGGCCGTGCAGCGCAATTTTTCTTCAGTTTCATCCACTAATCTTGTAAGTTGTGATCTTGCCTGTCTATTGAAAAAAAACGGCCGCGCAGCGCGATTTTTAGTCAGTTTCATCTACTAATCTTGAAAGTTATGATCTTGCCTGTCTATTGAAAAAAAAACGGCCGCGCAGCGCGATTTTAGTCAGTTTCATCCACTAATATTGAAAGTTATGATCTTGCCTGTCTATTGAAAAAAAACGGCCGTGCAGCGCAATTTTTCTTCTGTTTCATCCACTAATCTTGTAAGTTGTGATCTTGCCTGTCTATTGAAAAAAAACGGCCGCGCAGCGCGATTTTTAGTCAGTTTCATCTACTAATCTTGAAAGTTATGATCTTGCCTGTCTATTGAAAAAAAACGGCCGGGCAGCGCGATTTTAGTCAGTTTCATCCACTAATATTGAAAGTTATGATCTTGCCTGTCTATTGAAAAAAAACGGCCGTGCAGCGCAATTTTTCTTCAGTTTCATCCACTAATCTTGTAAGTTGTGATCTTGCCTGTCTATTGAAAAAAAACGGCCGCGCAGCGCGATTTTTAGTCAGTTTCATCTACTAATCTTGAAAGTTATGATCTTGCCTGTCTATTGAAAAAAAACGGCCGAGCAGCGCGATTTTTCTTCAGTTTCATCCACTAATCTTGTAAGTTGTGATCTTGCCTAACTATTGAGAAAAAAACGGCCGCGCAGCGTGATTTTTAGTCAGTTTTATCCACTAATCTTGTAAGTTGTGATCTTGCCTATCTATTGAAAAAAAAACGGCCATGCAGCGCGATTTTTAGTTAGTTTCATCCGCTAATCTTGTGATCTGTAGTTTTTTTACGCGAAAATTATTGTTTTCTAGAGAACTTTCGGAACAGCAGTTTTTCCGGGAGATTTTTAGATTTTTCGGGAGTCGGGAGACCACTTGGAATTCCGGGGAATCCAGGCAAATCCCGACCATCTGGCAACCGTAGGTAGCAGTGGAAACGGGTATGGTCGCCAAAATTTGTAGCAATATATAAATATTTGGATATACTAAGGTAAAATGACAGAAATTAAACGCATGCAAACTACGATAGGTATTTTCACACCTATCTATTTTCCCGACGTTTCGATCGAGTTGCAGTAGAAAGAACCTGCATGCGATAATATTCGGTTTGTGCCGCTTTCCAGCAAATGTTCTGCAATCGCTGATTTATTAGTTTGGCGGTTTTTTACAGCTGTGATGTATTCACGGACTCTTTCAGTGATAGTTCGTTTCGTCTGACCAATATAACAACTACCACAGCTGCAGTCTATCTTGTACACGCCAGCACGCGTAGCATGACCAACATCGAGATAAGATTCGACTCAGAGAACAATGGCTTGTCTACACCGAAATGTCACTTTTGTCGGGTTGAGATCGAGATACTCATGCTCGCATTTACAACTAGTAGACTCGTATTGTTCTTTGTCGTGGCCTAATGTCAAAAGTCGACAAACACGAGCTTTTCTCTTCAACTGACATTAATTTGACAGTTGAATCAGAGAAACTTGTCTACCACCCTTTGAGTAGTCGAGAAGGTCGAGAGAGAATCACAGACTAATAAGAAGATTCGAAATAGTTTTCTACGTATTTTATTTTAGATGAATCTAAATTTCGCAATAAAAATAAATCTAACTTATCCGTGCTTATATTTTATTCCTTAAAAACTTAAATTAAAATTTTAATTTTAATATTTCGTAATTTTCTCGTCATTTTACACAGATTACTAAATTAACAATTTCGTTAGTAGTCTGTGTTATCTTTTCAAAATACTCTCAATAAAAGAAAGGCAAACGAATTTATATCCATACAGCTATATTTAGTTAGTTTTAAGATTTTAGCGTTGTGAAATCTATAGAAAGGAACGGTGCTTTATGAGAAATAAAGTAATTATTTTCTAATTTTTAAATTTGAGATTTTTTGCATTTACAATGCTATTTTTAAACAATACTAAATAATATACTAGAAAAAATACGACTCGCACCAGATCAATACTCAGACGGGAATCGAACCCGCGACCTTTGGATATCCGGTCCAATGCTCTGACCGCTGAGCTACCGAGTCACTAGTGACATCGTCGAATTTTTCCTAGTATATCCTAAACTCTTACGCTGTAAGCCAGCGTTATTTCACCAATGTGAGGAATTACCTCGACATTCAATTGAAATATCTTTCCAGATATTTTAACAATTGATTAAGATGAAATAGCTATATAATTTTTAAATTTGAGATTTTTTGCATTTACAATGCTATTTTTAAACAATACTAAATAATATACTAGAAAAAATACGACTCGCACCAGATCAATACTCAGACGGGAATCGAACCCGCGACCTTTGGATATCCGGTCCAATGCTCTGACCGCTGAGCTACCGAGTCACTAGTGACATCGTCGAATTTTTCCTAGTATATCCTAAACTCTTACGCTGTAAGCCAGCGTTATTTCACCAATGTGAGGAATTACCTCGACATTCAATTGAAATATCTTTCCAGATATTTTAACAATTGATTAAGATGAAATAGCTATATAATTTTTAAATTTGAGATTTTTTTGCATTTACAATGCTATTTTTAAACAATACTAAATAATATACTAGAAAAAATACGACTCGCACCAGATCAATACTCAGACGGGAATCGAACCCTAAAAAATTATATAGCTATTTCATCTTAATCAATTGTTAAAATATCTGGAAAGATATTTCAATTGAATGTCGAGGTAATTCCTCACATTGGTGAAATAACGCTGGCTTACAGCGTAAGAGTTTAGGATATACTAGGAAAAATTCGACGATGTCACTAGTGACTCGGTAGCTCAGCGGTCAGAGCATTGGACCGGATATCCAAAGGTCGCGGGTTCGATTCCCGTCTGAGTATTGATCTGGTGCGAGTCGTATTTTTTCTAGTATATTATTTAGTATTAATTATTTTCTATTGGCAATATTATTCTTCTCGAACTCGAGAGCTTGTCTACGGAAGAGAACGCTTTCTTGAGTGCCTCTTTATCTTAGAACTTATAAAAAAAATGAGAATCATGTTTAAACTAAATTATTTCGGATCAAATTAGATAATTTTGACGTTTATTGGTGTTGAAATAAAAAGATTACCTTTAAAATTCACTTTTTTTATTAAAAGACATTAAAAGGTTTCGAAATTCTGAGAACGAGTCCCACCTGTCTGTCAAACTGTGCTCAGCAATCGAGAAGGTCGAGACCACAAGTCTTTGTAGACAAGAGTCTCGTTTGCTCATGCTACGCGTGCTGGTGTTTGTAATGGTATGACATCCTTCGGCGAACCCAATATGTTGTTGACCTTTATGCCTGGAGTGTAAACTGTTGGTACAGAGTATTCACGTAAAACGTGGCCGATCTTATCTGTTACTCCTTTATCATAAGGCATGTAGGCTGGTTGTCTGCTAACCTCGCCGAGGTTACCTCGGGATGCCAAAACTTAATAATAGTAAGTTTTATTGTATAAATAATCACGAAAGAAAGCTTTACCTACCATTTACTTACCATATCACACTATGGACTGACAGATGTCAAATGTGATTTTAATTAGTTATTTTCATTTACTTACAAGTAAGTGACAAAACACTTCGTTAATATGTTTAATACTTAATTATACTCCTCGCCTTGCCTAACTTTATTTTAATGTTATAGATCAATAAATAGATGATGCCTATTGTATATTTCGGGGGGGGGTTTGAACCCCCAAAACCCCCCCCTGGCTACGCCCGTGCGTTGTAATGTCTAAAACTTTATGATACATGGCACACCGCTTGCGTAACGCACGCGTGCACCTAGACCAATGCGTAACCCTACGCATAGCAGCTCCCATGAGACAAACAGGCTGCGTACCTACGCAGAGCGGAACGCATTGATGACGTTGTAGTCAATGGCATTCCCTATTGGACGTCACACCGAACAAATTCGAACACGCACGTATCTTTGCTGCGCGTCACTACGCGCGTAACCACGCGCGTGACTACGCATTCAGTTGTATTTGTTTACAAATAGTACCGGTACTACCGGTAGGAAGTGGTGTTTTATTTTGTTTTTAAATAATGAATAACGATATTAAAGAAAAAGTAATTGAATTAGTGAGAAAAAAATTGTCTATTAACTCAGTCTTTGTCTGACATCGCGCACTAGAGTCGCAAAGATGGCTGCCGCAGCGGCTGGGTACGCAAGGGACAGGTTGCGTTGCGTGCTGCATAGACGTATGCGTAACCCGGTGTGTCAGGGGGTTACATGCATAACTACGCGCGTGTCTACGAGCGCGTTACCACGCGTGTGTCTACGCAGCCGGTGTGCCCAGGCCTTTACCGTAAATAATTTTCAACATTGTTTTTTTTCAGTTTATTTCCTTCATTAAATGAATGCTCATATTATGCAATGAATGAAACACATAATAATGTAATCTTTAAACTATCAAACAATTTAATATTTGTTACTTATTAGTCCAGTAAAATTGTCGTCTGAAATCCGGGGTACCTTGCGTCAAATCCGGTAGTTCTGATTTTTTGCAGAGTTGTTTATGATGATGGCTGAATGAATAATCCAAGTTTGTGACCTCGAGAGCCGAACGCAACTATGTCAAAAATCGAAAAAAAACATGTTTTCGGATTTTGGTGATTATAACCCTGAAGGACTAGTTTTTGGTATTACCTTTTCAAGGTCCGATGTTTAATTTTACTGAGTTATTATACCTTGTCAGGTTTAACAATATTATATAAGCAAGAGCTTTAATTACTATTCATTCTGTTGGGCCTGTGTCGTGAATGATATTGTAAGTATCGATATTTAGTTGTCGATACCAGATAAGCACGGCACTATAAAGAATGCACCTTGAACTAAGGGAAATGGTTTTTTTAATCACGTCAGTCTTCACAATATATCATCCCTTTATTTACTCAATGCGTTGCTACATATTCGCGCACCGAGCTTTGTCTGTCATAGATTTTAGGGCAAAGGGGTCTCAACGCAACTATTGAAGCGTCAAGCTTTTTATGCAATGTCACAGGAAGAATTTGTATTAGTTATGGGAACTTTTTGGAAGTTTATAGGTCGATTCATTGTTCTGGTGATCACACATAGTGCTTAATTAAAGCTCAGTTGAATTTTTTATTTCCGATTATTTGTCACATATTAAGGTATACTCGTTTATGACATTCAGTAGCAACTATGAAAGATCACAATTATTAGAATAAACTATGTCAGGATTTACACCATGTAGGTACCTTTTTATTTTTGAGACTCCAATATTTCGGTGCAGTTGCATGCGCCATGATCACGGAAAAACTGCCCCCTACTGAAACGGCTACTTTTTTATTCGTTTGCTAACTTAAAAATTAAAAGTAAGTCATAAACTCTAAAATTACGTGTCGGAGGCTTGTCAATTCCATACAATACAACAGTCTGTGATTTACATAAACTTGCAACGTGTGACTTGATCGTCTAATAAAAAGTTAGCGAACGAATAGAAAAGTGGCCATTTGAGTAGGGGGCTGTTTATTCTAATAACGTCAATAACCATGGAAAGGACATGTCTCATCGCGCCTATGTCATTTGCCTCACCATTCTCAAAAAATGAAAGTCTATCGCGTCTAAATCAAAGTAGTATGTCAGAGTAGGTATTTTACTCTAGAATCAGATTAATAATTATTTTTTGCATTAAGAAGTGGGATTTTTAAGTTAAAACGCTTTTAAATCACAATTTTTATCATGCTGGTACTATTTACTTACATTTTTTTAAACAAAATACTTCAGAAAACAACTAAATGTTTTTGTAATTGTTTTTCTAAATATAAAACAATTCTTGACTGATACTATACCAAAATAAAATGTAATTAGCATTTTTTTAATTATGAAAGTAATTAAATAAAATGAAACTGGGGCAACGCTGGGACATCTCCTTTAAAACAATAGTCCGAAAATTGTTGAACAACGAAGGTCGGACTTGCTAAAGGATCAATTGACTTGGACAACCGATTTCAATACTGTCATAATGCACATTGACGGCTTCTTACCTGGATGTGTTAAAATCGAATACCCATTGATACGACGGGGTCAGTGCATTGTGATGGTAATGGGACATAGGATGCGGTAGTGCGATCTTTTTGACCCCCTTTGTGTTGTGACCTCGTGACAGGTTGCAGTGGTCAACTTGTCCGACCGGTTTTTGTTTGATCTGCAAGTGTTCTTATTTTGTTTTTTTTGTTACGAGTTCCTCGCCGAGGAATGCAAGTGCCAGTTTTATTCTCATGCATTAAACAGATTCATTCTTAATCGGCCCCCTGATTATCTAAAAAGAAACTATTTGGTGACCGGTTTCATTCCACATACATTGCTACTTTTCTTTGGTATGTTTTTTTTTAATCCAAAAAGAAGTAGCAATGGATCATTATCATCTATGAACTGCAACCGGTCGCTAGGTGGTTTCTAATTAGATAATCAGCCCGCCGATGCGCTTATAAATGTTTGAATATTTAATTAGTGGTAGGTGATTCACACTCGAATGCAACGATAATAGGCATGATGACTATTTATTTATTTTTTGTTACATAAATTACATCTCAAAAAAAAGAAACATTGGTAAAAGAATTATTTCGCTAGCATGAAAACTGCCCGAGATATCACAGTTTGAATTCACGCTTAAGGTTTGTATATTATTATGCAACGCGTAGGAAATTTGTTCTGCAGCTATATTAAATATTGTGTTTAGCAAAATGGTTTCTTATACAAATTTGCTATAAATTTTATGAACTAATTAAAGGTAAATTTAATTTAATAAATATTATACCAATATATAAAATATATAAAACCAACAGGTATACAAGCTACTCTAAAAGTTTAATGTGTGTACGATTTTTATTAGTATTTCGTTATTTTATTCATTAGTCATCATCCCTATTGTAGCAGTTCCATAACAGTATAGAAACTACTTAAATACTTATTGTTAATTCTTCGTTTTGTTAGCAAAGACAATTAAAGAATCCAAGTTTGAAAATTCAAGAAAACATTTGCAGAGACATTTATTAGCGGGTTTCTTTTCATTCAGTTCTTTCCAAAATAATTTGTTAAGCCCTATTATTGTTTGTCTAAATTTTCTTACGAAAAAACTGGAATTCTACAAAGTGAAATCTTTAAGTCCATAATAATGGAACGAGATTTATTGTTAAAAGTCAAATGTATTTTCGGTAAATCTGAGTCATCTTTGAAAAACGACTCATCTGTAAAGTTTCAACTTTGTATTAAGTAGGTAATTTTTTTAGTTAACTCCAACTTCACCAAACTTTTAAACAAATGTCAAATTGTGTGACCGTTTTAATGAAAACGGAAACTATATTTTATTCTTTAGTTTGTTTGCAATGTAGATTATTAATACAGGTAATTCTAAAAAGCTTTTATTCTTCAAATAGCTCCTGAATTGATACTAAATAAAAATTCAAAATCTTATCAAAACAGTGTATCTGAGTAATGACATCGCTCCACGTAATATCACGTTTGCACGTTTCTACTCACAATTTTCATAGAAACCATCGTAGGAGTAGTGCATCGTACATTTGGCGCCTAGCAAGATACACAGTTTTTTTTACAACAATTATTAAACTTACATTCCTTTACATTGAACGATTTACAAAAATGAACCTTGCTAATGCACCCTAAAGACGAAAATCACGTGGAACCATAAACGTCAAGGATGAAATCTAAGTTAATCGCTTGCGTTCGGTATGTTACACTAATTTCAGCTGTAACATTCAGGTTTCAAGGTATAATTTATTTTGAAATGCTTCGGCCTTATTCCAGGATAATAATAACGCATTTTTTGTTAGCCAAGCAAGACGCGATGCACCAACTTGCTTGTGTGTGTCACGTAGCAGATGTGCCTATTATTATATCTGTGTGCGCGTAGTTGTAGAGCGATCTTCAAAATTTGATACTTATTTCTTAAATTAACTCGCACTTCGTTATCGTAAATGACGGTACTAACTTTAAGGAAAAATAATGCTTAATTCCTGATATTTTCGTGTCGTGTTTATAATAGAAAACGTGAAAAAACTTCCCTTTTTTCATGGGAGCTTAATAGAAAAGAAATAAAAATATTCGCAGCTTTGATTATGTCGTTTACCGTTGCGTGACATTTTGACATTTGACTGGAAGAAAAAGTGAGGCGGTGTGTTATACTGCGTCGGTTCAGACTTAATAATTATGTAAAGCGGAATAATCGATCCACGTCGACACGATTAAGTTATCGCGGGGTTCTGCACAAAAATAATCGCCGTTTTTAGGGTTCCGTACCCAAAGGGTAAAAACGGGACCCTATTACTAAGACTCCGCTATCTGTCTGTCTGTCTGTCTGTCACCAGGCTGTATCTCATGAACCATGATAGCTAGAAAGTTAAAATTTTCACTGATGATGTATTTCTGTTGCCACTATAACAACAAATACATAAAACAGAATAAAATTAATATTTAAGGGGGGCTCCCATACAACAAACGTGATTTTTTTGCCGTTATTTGCTCGATATTGATAACGACAGCAGGTAGACAGTTGAAATTTTTACAAAAGATGTATTTTTGTTGCCGCTATAACAACAAATACTATAAACAGAATAAAATTAATATTGAAGGGGGGCTCCCATACAACAAACGTAATTTTTTTGCCGTTTTTTGGTACGGAACCCTTCGTGTGCGAGTCCAACTCGCACTTGGCCGGTTTTTATATAGGTTTATTTACATCCTCACTAAATGAATAGAATAAAAGTGGGACTATACAAGGTGTTTGGTAAAAGCCTTATAAAGCCGAATATAGTAGATAGGGACCATCAAACTGAACAACTTTTACTATGGGACCAACTCTGAAACCGCGAAAAAGAAATCAGCTGTTTCATACAAAAAATAATAATGAAAATGTCAAAATGTATGAAACAGTTGATTTTTTTCGCGATTTCAGAGTTGTCTCATAGTAAAAGTTGTTCATTTTGTCCCTATCTGCCATATTCGGCTTTATAAGGCTTTTACCAAACACCTTGTATAAATCAGTATATTGAATTAGTAATATAATATCATACCTACTCAGTTTAAAACATTGTTCTTTGCTCTGTATAACCATTGTTTATTACTTCAATATTTTTAACAGCTTTCTATTACTTACTTATTGGCTCCGTGCACGCTTTTAGCGCCACCTAGCGTGTTGCAACTTTGTTGGCTCTGGCCTGACCGTTTTGTCGAATATGTAATGGCGGCATTTTGACAAAATGTTAAATAATACTATACATATTGTGTTATTAATGTAAATTTCAAAGTTACTGTGATTTGGGTGGACAAAGTGTTGTGAAATCATTTTTGGTCATTTAAATTAAACATGGCAAGTAAGATCTATTCAAAAAGAGTGTCTTATTTTGGTTATATCAGGGTTTGACTTCTTTTTTAGTTGTAGATTTTGTAAAGCAAGAGGATAAAGCTACCTTAGCGAGCGGTATCAATCGGTAAGACTTCGTAGGGACGATGGAACTACTGTTACATCGGCGCCTAAATTGGTCGAACATGGTACACCATGTTCGACCACAAGGCCCAAGTATTGAGCCTTGAGGTACACCTCAAGGCTCAATACTTGGGTCACTTCTATTCATTATATACAGCGCGGACCTTCATCTGAACATTAACACTCCAATTATCACTGTTACGCAGATAATGTTCAATTGTATATATCTGAGAAGCCTGGTAAGATTTCTGAAGCCATAAGTAAATTAAATAAGGACTTAAATGCCATAGCTACCTGGTCAGCTAATAATGGTCTTGTGCTCAATCCATCAAAGTCCAAATATATGCTCTTTGGCACTAAACAGCAGATAGAGAAAGTAGATTTAAAGCCTGTGTCTGTTGAAATATTTGGTAGTAAAATAGAACGCGTTGATGAGACCAAAAATTTAGGAATAATTTTCGACAGCCAGTTGCGGTTTGAGAGACACGTGTTGAGTCTCGTTAGGAGTTCTTTTTACCGCCTAAAAATCTTATACAAAGTACGTAACTTTCTCTCAGAGAAGTCGCGAATCACACTCTGTGAATCGCTGATACTATCGAGGCTCAACTACGGTGATTTAGTATACGGGCCTCGCTTGTCGTATAGGTCCCGGAAAATGATACAGCGTGTCCAGAACGCATGTGGTCGTTTTTGTTTTAACATACCGCGGCGCACACATGTATCCCCATACTTAAATAATGCGAACATGCTCAATATGGAGTCTCGTAGACGTTTGCATTATGCGTTGCTGATGTTCGATTTGATAAAGTTCAAGAGGCCGGAATATTTGTATGCAAAACTGAAGCACTCAACTTTCCACCACCGCTATGGGCCAGGTTTTCCTAGGTCCCAAAGAGCTCCGTTGTCAACCTACATTCACAGAACTGTGAATTTCACTGGCAGTTTTCGCTACCAAGCGACTAAATGCTGGAATAATATCCCCCCTCCAATACGGTTAGTTCCAAGCAGACAAGTTTTTAAACACAAATTAAGATCCGCTTTCCTGGATCTTCAAAAATTAGGAACCAGCAATTAGTCGCTACGGTTGCGAATTTGCGTTCTGGGGGTTAGGCAGTACATAATATAATATAATATTATTATATATGTAATAAATTTTAATAAGTGACTTAGATTAATTAAGATGAATAACTGGGCCAATTCATTATTTATTTATTTTTAATTTTTAATGTTATTTTAATTTTATGTTAATTTATTTTGAATTTTAATTGAATCATACACAATATTCTAGTTCAGTACCGACTATTTAAACGTTGATTATTAAACTGACTACTTTTGCGCAACCTCGTTATTTCACTTAGGTGAAAACTGAAAATCAGTGATTTACTCTATGAGTAAATATTACACTGAGTTTTCTCCTTTTTGCATCGCTATGGCACACAACTGGAGTTTTGATCTGTTCTGTATTGTTTATATTTGTTTCACTGTTTTATTATTATTTTTTAATTTTGTAATGTTGTTTGATTTCACTTTAATTTTGTGTGCATGCTTGGTGCAAATAAATACATTTCACTTTCACTTACACTTTAATAATTTTATTAAGTGATAATAAACATGTATAATTGTTCCTGTATCGCTAGTAATAAATTAAATATCGTTTTCAAACAGATTAACAGAGCCTTCATTATTTCTACTTTTTGCCACCATGAGCGCTGCGATCGATTATTATACCTTCGCACCCAGCGAATAAAGGATCAAGAGCATTAGCGCGACGATAATAACATAGAAAAACTTTTTTTTTGCATCTTTGCCAAGCTGTTCCCAAGAGCATGTGGACCGCTACGTTGCTAGATCAAATACACTATCCTGCCGCCATTGTGTAGTTCCTTTATCAATACTTAACCAAAAAAATCCCTGTATAGCTCTGTCCCTTTCTAATCCAAAGTTCCATAGAAAGGGGAAGAAGGAGATAGCTGCACGGAGATAACTAAACATAATTGCTTCCAAAATGAATAGATGTTAAACAATAGTGTGGAACGTAAAAGACTCTTTGCAAAGTCAGTACAATAACTATTATTGTTTTAGTGACTTACAAGTATTTTAGAATTAGGTTCCTTTAGCGTAGTCGTAAACTATTTTAGCCGATGGAGATTATAGTAACCTTGAAAATTTGTTTATTGATGCATGCTTGTTTCTAGAAAGTTTGGTTTTTGGCAAGGAGATTTTTGAAGTGAAAACTTCTTTAACGGCGTTGAACGCTTTTTTGTAATGAGGAAAAAATGCTAAACTCGCGTCAGTAAGAATCACGTGGCTGATCGAAAATGCGTAAGACGGATGTGACGGATGGAGAGTAGACAGCTGGCGGCGGAAGTATCCCCCTCTCTTTTTACGGGGAAAATGGCGGCGCGTCATTTTAAGACGTAAACACTTGTGTCACCAGCAACGCGCTAATTTTGAAAATGGAACTAATAGCAGCGATCTCTTCGGTGGAATCATAGACTTATTTATACTCTGTGACTATAAGTTTAAATTGTAGAATGCGTGCATGTAGAAGTTAAAAAGGCCACTGGCGCGAAATCTTTAGATTTTTTCTCTAATTACAAACTGATTGAATTGTGTGACTGTATAGTAATAGGAAAGAAATAATTTTAATCCTTTGCCGCTAATTTCAAAATATCAAAAATGCACAAGTTTAGTATTCAAGTTTTCACTTCTGCTGGCACTTCCGGAGTGCAACCCGATTTTTTTTATATTTTGTTAAAAGTACTTAATTTAAAATTATACAGAGGAGGGGGTTTGTGTTGTTGTTTCGAATACCATGCCGATGGTAGCTAACTAAGAAAAATATCGGACGGACACAAATTTATGAACATCTAATTCTAAACTAAAACAAAAATCAACTAAGTGAATCCATTAGAATAAAATATAATAACATAAGAACACACGAAAAATTCGGGCTTTTTGAAATCCGTATTCTAGGATAACGATTAGGGGCCATAATAGGAAAACATGGTCTGCTCGGGCCATATTTTATATAGAAAACGTAAAATTGTAGCCACAAAAAACATGCGACAAGCTAAAGAGATTAATTATCTAGTAGCTACAAGTATTAAATTGCGTATAAACCTCACAGATGATTGTAAAAAAATCTGAATATCATCAAAAGCGCAATTCGCGGGTCATATTTTTGCGTTAATAATAGCGGAAACGTATTGAATTCTACATCAAAATACATTTTAACGTACTGTGAAGTTGCTCCAATAACTTTTTTCAAGAAAGATAATTGTACTAAAGTTTATGATGAAAACACAACGAAAAACATGGAAAAAGTGAAGAAGTGAGGTTATTTTTCACACTCTTTAAACGTAAAGAAAAAGACAGATACAAATGATTCCGCATAACGGAGCCTTAATAACAAACTACATGGATTTACATAATATTATTAGCTGTACAGTAACAGTTTTACGGATATTCACAACTGTCACACAAGCCCTTGAACCACCACCCTTGAAAGGGTTACCGAATTTTACAATCGACTATCAATCGAATTTAATATCATGGCGCCAAATCACGTTAGGCACAAGAATCAATTTGGCCACCCTTAACCTTGGATTTCGAGGTATTTTGTCAAAATCACAGTTTGTATTTAAATATTCATAAATTTGCTTGCTTACTACACTATTTGCATCACATCAAGATTTCCTGGAAGAGATGGCTGCCTTCTGTCTATTATCATTGTTTTCTATTAGGACTATATTTGTCTAGTGTGCAATACAGTGTTTTATTATTATTATTAAGTACCTACACATTATCATTTATAAAATTCTTATAAAATAAGAAAGCTAGAGCATTACTGTTGAGCTTACTGTCACAGAAATACGTATAAGATGCTAACATTGGAACAACTGTTCCGCTGTTAGTGTAACGAAGGAATTAGCTTCTAAAATCATTCCTATAACTGATATTTCAAGTTCAAAAATTTATTTTCTGTTAAAAGTATCTTCTTTTGCAGGAAAAGTAAAGAGTTTTATCACTTTACGAAAAAAGAAATAATATAAAAAGGTATGTTTTTTTACAGGTTTGCAATCTAAAATGAAGTGTGCCCGTTTGAATCTGCAAGCACGGCCTAAGTCATCAGTCAAGCGACCTCTGCCGACTGAAAAACCTCGAAGATACTGCCAAATAAGGATGGTGAACCCAGAGCACAGTGAAGACCCTCGGTGGACGGATGCACTCCAGAGGTATATAAAAAGTTTAATTTTCTCTGGTAGCCAATATGTAATTTCTGGGTAGGTAGATCCATTTCCATGGATAAGGAGATAATGTAGCGGCGGCACTTCAAACAAATTCAGAGCAAATGAGTAGGATTCATAGACTTATTATATTCAATAGTTTTGCTTGTCGATGCCGTCTGGTCGGATTAAAACCACTGTTTATTTTATTACTCTACCTTTCTAACGTTAATATAATTTAATTACATTTGAAACTTGTAATGAAATTGAACGTATTTATAATAATAAAAATTAGTACCTAATAGTATCAACAGACTACAGATACCAACACAAAACTTGGCAATAGAAAGATGAAACAAAAGATGCGTCAGTTTAGTGTTTGTAGCTGCTGCGCATCTTTTATCTCATCTTTCTCTTGCCTAGTTATATGCTAGTATCTGCAATACTTATAAAAGTTTTTGTTAATAGATTCCACTGCCAACCTATGGTAAACGTAGAAGAATATGACAAGGAAGACGTTGAAACACCAAGTCGAAATGAAGAAGACTTATTATATCTGACAGTTCAAAATTTGAAATTTCAAGGAAGCACTCCAGATCTTAAAAAAACACGCACAAGTTTCAAGTACAAATCACTTACTGGCAATAGAAAACACAGAATGTTTGTTAAGCAAGTTGTGGAAGAAAATTTTAATTATGAAGAAGATAGCGGATCCCAATTAGTGAGTTATTTTGACGACTACGTCAAATACATACTAAGTATAGATCGCTCAAGACCATCATCCAGTAAATCTAGTACTCATGAACAAAATAACAATGTTAAAGAAACTTCAACGCAAGTGAACAACAAAATTGATAAACCAGTCAAAAAACCTCCTGAAATAGAACCTAAAAGTAAAACTTCCCCTATCAAAGTTGTCAAGTACGATGTTGAAGAAATAGAAACTAATTCTATAGATAATGATGGTATAAATGATGCTAAAGTGGAATATCATAAGTCTGGTAAAAGAAAAAGTTTGACAATTTCAAGAGTGCCGAGCCCGGAGACCGTACAAGTCATAAGAGTTGATGTTGTCTGCAACTATAGTTCTAGTTCCAACATTTCCGATACAGAAGACAAAAAACTACAGCCAGACGTAACCAAGTTATCAGATAAAGACATAGCTAAATTGAACTTCAAAGGATCGCATTTCTCTGACAAATATTTGTTGACAAAGACAATTAAAAGTGTAGATGAGAACTTATCGTGTGGCTCAAAAGTTACTTTGCTTTGTAAAACTTTTAAATTATCAGATCGTAATAAATTTGCTGGAAAAAGAAGCAAGAGAACAGTAAATGATGCTTTAACGAATAAAGAGAAACAAATTTCCCATTAGACTAGCGGCGATAAAAAAGTAATTTTAATATTTTTGTTAAATAAAGTCTGTCGTAATAAGATTTTTGTCGTATATGAAAAACTAGTATTGTGTGTCAGTGCGAAGTCAACGTGGATAGCCGTCAAATACCTGCGGGCAAAACCAGGCGTCACTCTGGCGCCACCCCTAGTTGATCCCTGTGGTTCCCAATCTGTCTTGGAATTATTTATTAAATTAACATTTTCGAAATGAAATTACAGCTTGACCATAAAGAGTTGAAATTATATAAAATGGAACTAAAAATTTTCAGTACTGAATGTAGTCAGTGTTGCCAAATTATTCTTGATTTTGACGTATTTACATAGAAAGTGGCGCCCTCAATTTATGTCAACTCTTTATGGTCAAGCTATACCATCTTTCAAAGATTGACTTCAATTATTTTTTTTTGTTATTATTGGTAAAGAAGTTACTTGACTTTTAATTAAAAATGGGTATCATTTAAACGCTAACCAACCTAAATAATATGTTAAAATTTTAGTCGGTTCTCAAAAAATTTACAGTGGGTAATCCCTTAATTAGGGTTCCGTACCCAAAGGGTAAAAACGGGACCCTATTTCTCCGCTGTCCGTCTGTCTGTCTGTCTGTCACCAGGCTGTATCTCATGAACCGTGATAGCTAGACAGTTGAAATTTTCACAGATGATGTATTTCTGTTGCCGCTATAACAACAAATATTAAAAACAGAATAAAATTAGTATTTAACGGGGGCTCCCATACAACAAACGTGAATTTTTTGCCGTTTTTTGCTTGATATTAATAACGACAATAGATAGACATATGAAATTTTCACAAATGATGTATTTCTGATGCCGCTATAACAACAAATACTAAAAACAGTATAAAATAAATATTCAAGGGGGGCTCCCATACAACAAACGTGATTTTTTTGCCGTTTTTTGGTACGGAACCCTTCGTGCGCGAGTCCGACTCGCACTTGGCCGGTTTCTTTTAATCACTTTCAGTACGTTTTGTGATGTAAGGATTATCATAGTTACGATCCGTGATATAAATAACGTCAACATTTAAGCTTTCTTGCTACTATCGAGTACTTAAAGCAACGATATAACACCTCTTTTAAAAAACATTCTAATATCATTGACTTATGGCATGTAAATGGACGCTCGAATCCTATGAATCACTAAGTTCATTGTGGCATTTTAGTGTAAACCGTAAAAAATGCTTTCAAAAAATTATTTAAATGGTAGCTTTGCATTAAAATGATTGAAATTGATACAATAAATAGAACAAAAAAGTTTTTTTTAATACTATTTAATTAATATTTACAAAAATATTATAGTTTCTTTTAAAAAAATAACAAAAGTTTAAATACCACAAAATCGATCTTTGATACTTACTAGTGTATCTGCGCATTTTTTTATTCGGTCAGAAACGTTATTTGAAATGGTATCATGTCAACTTATCCTTGATTTACTAGCTTCGATGAAAATGGAACATTAGTTTGGGAACCTGAGTCTAGTTGATTTAGAAAAAACACGAACGTAAATTTTTCACACACCCTGTGATTTAGTGCGGCGGTGCGCACGATCAATTTTAATAGAAAAAAAACACATAATCTACAATTCTGGATCTTTGAAAAAAAAAACACTATTAATTGTAATCGATCTTTTACTTTTTACGACACTATAATTTGAGAATGCTCTGTTTTTAAGGATTTAGGAGGGGAACGTATACGGTTTATTGGATGGAGCAAAAATATTATTATTTCAATAAAAAATCAGACATTGCGTTCAAAATTCCTGAAGTTTTAAAACTACATATTGAACAATTTCGGTACGAAAACAATTTTTATTATGAAAGCCAGTTAATCTTTACCTTTCAAGGCAGACTTTTCTGGGTATTAATGATTTAATGAAAGATTTACATGATTTAATGAAACATTAACATTTATATTTAAGATAACATAAAAAAATGCATGATTGAGATACTAACAAAATCCAAAAAAAAAATCTATGCTTTACTTTGTAGTCTACAAGTAACGCCATCTATTGTGTGGCAGAAGTAAACGTTGTGTATTAATGTCAGTGAGTTGCAGCTGCCTTCAAGAGCAGACTTATGAATTCAATATTGATTTCATAAGCTTTTCTTGGAATCGACTTGCGAAATAAGTACCTAAGTAATTATAAAAGTATTTCTAAAGTAGAAATAAACTTATGAAATTTTTATTTTAAAAATTAGAACTCGTAACTAACTAAGCAAAACTTCTAGGACTTCCGAGTTTCAAATAAATTGAAATATTTCATCAGTTTCGAAACGGTATTGAGAAAGCTGTGAGAAATAGAAGTCTAAAATTAAATGAAACCGATTATTTATTACAATCTTGTTACGAAATTCTTTTTAGAACGTAATTCGTTACTTCTTTCTATAACTAGATTGGTAATACTTAGTAGCTTATGGGATTTTCATACTTACCAATTTCGTAAGCCATAAAAATTCTGTCGAATGATAAAAATATGTATATTTTTTTAAAATACAACACAAGACTTGAAATTTATAAATAAAATCTATAGAAAAATTTACCTAAAATCAATACTCTTAAGGTTAATTCCAGCTGTCTCATTAAAAACAGCCACTTGTCTCGAATTTGTGGCATCAAAAGTTGCGCTTCAAGTAAATAAGTTGGCGTAACTATAACTTAATTAGGCGTAACTTAGCGTGCAGCTTTCATTGTAAGTTCGCAATGTCGTGTTGTTCCCACATTATACTTCCTTAAATGATATCGAGCATAGCATTACCTTTAACTTAATTAATATTGTTAAAGGAAGTTTTCTTATGAATGAGTTGAAATTCATTTAAATAAAAAAAATCAACAATTTCTTAGTTTATTTTAACTTAATCGTTTTCAAAAGCTTTCTTACTTTCGTAGTTTATATAAATGCTTCGATCATGCATTCTCATAGACTTAGTTTAATGATTATAGCAATTTTTTACCAATCAAAGTATAGTTTGGTAAAGGTGCCTCCGCACGGTGTGATCTGGCCAGAAACTGTCATGATTAACGATCGCAACGGAAACGTTTCTGAATATTAATTTGTAGTGGAGGTCACCAACGGACTCGCAAGTGTGACAGGGCTATACCGAAAGGATTGGTACGCAGTGGGCCCTCCCCAAACGGGTGAAGTGTGTGTGCCGAATTTATAGGTGTGGGAGATGGAACTTCAGGGCAGCTAAAGGGTGAGGTGGACGTTGGACCCCCTTCTCTTGGGGTGTAAAACCCCCCAATTTGCCCTAGTCCGGCACCCCGCCTCAGGCTCCCCGTTTCTGTCCAAGCGATAAGAGTATAGAGGGAGCGCGTCAAATGGACGTTTTACGCATAATTTAGAGCAGTAAATGGCTCCGAACAGGCTCCACGTATAGGTAGCTTTCTTGTACGCATTAACGAAACGTTTTGGTGCGTATTATATTGCTCATATCCTCGCTGGCGTTTTGGAAATTGAAGCTTTTGAATTTGGTTTTAGTTGGAAGTTAGTTTGGTAGATAGAATAAGGTGGGAATTGAATTACGTGAAAATACTAAACTAATCTCAAGATTGTAAACCTTGATTTGTTTATTAGAAGGTTTTTAGAAAGATTTGAGCAAAAAAGTTTCATGTAAAACAATAATACGCGAATGATTTTAAAATGGTAACGCACTAGTTATCAAATAAATTTAAAAGTTGGATATCCTATTGATTACAAATCTGGCAATACCCCAAGAATAGACCAGTTAATTCAAGTTTGAACTTCAAGAAACGTGTATTTTTGTCTTTAAGCCCAATCGTAAATTTGGACGTTTTGCTTATGACCCAAAAGTTTATATTACATTGGCTGCAAAGTATATATTTTCGGCAAGTATTTTTCAGGAGCACGCGTTGGGTACCTCGTCTTTGAGGGCCTATTACAAAAAAAATAATAAGACGATGTTTGTCGTTCTACGTACAATCGATGGCACATCAGACTCTACGTGTTGACCTAAATACAGTCTTTATGCCCTAAGCAATAAAAGCTGTTTTCGCAGTTAAACTATTTAATTTGATGTGATGCCGTGTGAACTTGATTTTGTTTGATGTAGGTAGAATAATTTCACGGAGTAAGACGAACATCGTTCGATAGTCGCGATGCCATTTTCGTAATACCTACGTCCACTGAAACATTTTATGGGCAGCTAAAATAGTATTATGTAGGTAAGTACGGTCAACAGTGGAAGCACCAACTTGTCCTGATACCATAACCAATAAACATTATAGCTACCTAATATTATGGTTATTTTATGAAAGAAGTAAAAATATGAAGGTTTTTATTTACTTAACTAACACTTTAGCATTTATAACTAAGTCCACGCAGACGAAGTCGCGGGCGGCCGCTAGTAAATGCCAATTGCCGCTAAAAAAACATCAATTAGTTTTAGGTATTTAAAGCAATAAGCACTGTTCCGTTGTGCAAAAAAAAATCGGGTTGCACTCCGGGAGTGCCGGCAGAAGTGAAAACTTGAATATTAACGTTGCGCATTTTTGTTATTTTGGAATGGGTAGGGAATAATTTTGCACGAATTGCCGTCTTACGAATTTACTTTGCATTTGAATGTACGAATACAGAACAGTATTGTACGAAAGTCTTGTATCGTCCATAGCTTGACAGAAAATCTAGAGTTTTGACATTGAAATAAAAAATTAGCGCGTTGCTATGGCGTTGCTGTAGCGCATCGACACAAATGTTTACGTCTTCAAATGACGCGCCGCCATTTTCACGGCGCCCCGTAGAAAGAGAGATACTTCCGCCACCGGCTGTCTACTCTCCATCCATCACATCCGTCTTACGAATTTTCGATCACGGTCACGTCACGTGATTCTTACTGACGCGAGTTCAGCATTTTCTCCTCATTACAAAAAAGCGTACAACGCCGCTATAGAAGTTTACACTTAAAAAAAATGTAAAAAAAACAATCAATAATAGTACATAAAATTGTGCAATAAGGAATGTGTGAAAAAAAACCATTTTAGTATTTTTGGTTGCGTGAAAAATTTATAAGAAATACACTTCGCAAATATACCTACTGAAGTTACAGTGTTATGGCAATTTATCCCTAATCACCACATATAAATAAAACCGGTCAAGAGCGAGTCGGACTCGCGCACCGAGGGATCCGTACCATCATAATTGCACCATCAAACCACACTGCAGAGTAGAATAATAAAAAATTAGTATTACAGTTATAGGTCAGCGCCATCTCTTGACCGATAGTGGAACTAATGTTAACTTTTTTAGAAATTTGATAATTTCTAAAAAAGTGTGCTTTATTGAGACATCGTTTTATTTTTCCTGTAATATTTATATAAACTGCTATCACATAGAATTATTTCAGATTTTTCTCTTTGCAAACTTCGGAGATAAGGGGGAACGGTATTTTTTTTACATTTTTCATCATAAGTCGAAAACTAGGTGGCTTAAAACAAAAAGAAAAAATGATTGAAAACGTGCAAACGGCGTTCTTTCATATGATACCCCACATGCCCTAGTAGCCCCACTTCAAATTTTTCAGCCCCCTTTTCAGTCCCTGTTTTAAAAATATATGTATTTTTTCATTTATTTCTTATTTGCATAATAGTTGGGCATATGTCATCTCATACTATTCTAAATTTCAAGTTGATACCATTAGTAGTTCTCGAGATATCCAGCTGTGACAGACAGACAGACAGACTGAGTCACACCATAAGGGTTCCTTTTTTACCATTTTGGTACGGAACCCTAAAAAGGCAACTAGAAAAAAGTTGTCAATGGCGGGATGTCACAAAATTTATTCCGCTTAATTATTTTGTCGCTACTGCTGCTGGAAACCTTTGTACGAGGATTTACCCCCAATTTTTTTCCATTTATTAGGGTTCCGTAGCTTAAATGGCAAAAAACGGAACCCTTATAGATTCGTCATGTCTGTCTGTCTGTCTGTCTGTCCGTATGTCACAGCCACTTTATTCCGAAAGTATTAAGACTACACAGTTGAAACTTGGTAGGTAGATGTATTCTGTTAACCGCTTAACGAATTTAATACAAAAATAAGAAAAATAAAAGATTAAGGGGGGGCTCCCCATACATGGAACTGAAACTAAAAAAAAATTTTTTCTTTAAACCAATACGTGTTGGGTGTCTATAGATAGGTCTTTAAAAATGACATTGAGGTTTCTAAGACAACTTTTTCTCAAAGTCAACCGTTTGAAAGATATACACCGCCAAAGTGGTAAAATGTGTGTCCCCCCCTTTAACTTTTGAAATAAGAGAGTGAAAAATCTAAATAAAATATATGTTGTAGATCTTAATAAACACTTTCAACCAAAATTAATTTAAACAAAATATAGTAATTAGTTTTTGAGATATAGCACATTTTCCAAAACCGCAAATATAACTTTTTCATTCATACCAACACTGTGAAAAACAAAGTTATTTTTCCAGACGAAAAATGATAGGTGATATTAAATATGGTACGGTATAAGGTAACTACGGAACCCTATGGCGCGTGGCTCGACACGCACTTGGCCGGTTTTTTTAAACTAGCGGCACCCCTTGGTTTCACCCGCCTGGTTCCCGTTCCCGTAAGAATATCGGAATAAAAAGTATTCTATGTTTTAATCTAGGCTATCTACTATCTGTGTGCCAAATTTCAATCAAAGCCGTTCAGTAGTTTTTTCGTGATTCGCAAAAATCACAGTCGAAACGTAATATGCCTCTTAAGATCCTCAATGTTGTTTTTTAAGACCTATCTACAAACACCCCGCACGGATTGGTTTGAAGAAATAAAAATTTTGAGTCAGTTCCATGTATACCTTTAGGCGCATAATATTTTTTGCCATTTAGGCTACGGAACCCTAAAAATGGTTGATACTAATACCTAATACAGTCAAAACCGTTTAAACCAAGATTGAAGGGACTACTCATATTTGGTCGTAAAAACCAATTGTCGTATCAACCGACGAAGCGGTGGGCACATTATTTGTCCTTAACAAAGCTTCCTCAATCTTCGTATGTATACCTATGCTTCGTTGCTCTTGCTCGTTTCATTTCAAGAAAGTGCTGTCAAAAAGTTTTTGAATTTTTCTCTCTCTCTTTCCAAATAGTTGAAATTCACGAGTGTGATAAGACACAAATTTAACACTATATTTGCTAAGTCTTTGTTTGGGATTCCGCTCTTAAGCTTTTATATAATACCTATGCGATTTTTATTCGATATTAATTGGTTTTGTTCTTGTTTTCGACATGTTAAAAGTCTCACAAATAACTCGACAATATATTTTTTGGTGCGTAGGTACAGTTAAGTATTATATTATTAAGTATACAGTTAAGTAACAAACTGACTGAAGTGAAGAGATGAGAAAGAAAGCGGGCTTTGATTTTATTGCATGCATGCACGTGTATATTGTTTCTAAGAAGGGTTCTAGGGTCATCCCTATGTTTTGTTTACTTTTGCGATCTTGATGGCCATTGACCAATATACAGTGCCAGATGTGGATATTTTTACCTATTTAAATTGTTAACAATGCAGTTGGTCGTATAATCAGCCAGAATTCTCCGAAGATAATGGTTAAATGCAGTCGCTTAATGAGGTATGTCGTAATGTGCAATGACAATAAAGCCGGGATTCAGCCGGGACCTATGATTTTAGTGATCATAACCGATATGATCTATAAAACGATAACGTCGTAAACGGTTTTGACTGTAGTTCTTATGGAACCTGGACAGTAAATGAATTAAAGATTGAAGAAAACCAAGATGTATTCTAAGAAAAAATTGATATTTACGAAAATTCGCTTCCGACATCACAAATTGATAACAAACTCATAGTAAACAACAAAATGACAGGTCTAAATCTACACTAGCGCCAATTTAGCGATAGTACGCCGACTGGTGGACGATTTGTGAATCAGCCAAATAATCCTGCCATTGACTTATGGCTATGCTGAAATGTCAAAAAGAGTAGGTGTCAGTTGACTCTGTTTAAGTGGTGAATAAATAACCCCAGACCCGTGGTCACACCGTTTTACCACACCAATGTGACTACGGAGATTTTTTTTACCCGTGGTCACACCGACTCACCCTTGACATAGTTGGTGATTAGGGAATAATCTCCATTCTGCTGTTAGGGTACTTACTTACTTCCGTACATTTGAAAAGACAATGTTTTTTTTTGTAATTTTTCTCGCAACTAAATGTACTGAAACTTATCCTATTAATAAGGGAACTTATTCATATCAATAAAAATTTAACGTATTTTGTTTTTTTTCAAACATTCCCCATACCTACTAGAAAAAATCCAATAACACGTAAAACTCTAAAAGTTAACCGTAGACAAATGTTGCACTTTCACCATAAAGAGTTATACAAAATAGAACTGTGTTTGTACTCAATGTATAACTTCACTAGAACAAGTTTGCGTGAAAGGAATCATAAGGCACTAAATAACTTGTTCGTCTTACCTTTTTTACTGCCGGGCGATATGACTTATTTCACTTGAAAACGAACTAAAAGGCTTACTTATTCCAAGCAATGTAACTGTGATTCATGTTTTGTCTTTGTTGACTTACAGGACTTGGGTCCACATCGAGTTACATTGAAAAACACCAGTACCACTGTTTTTACACCAAATTTTATTCAGAATTTCTTATTTAGTACTTAAGTGTACTTTTTTTTTCTAAACTTTTGAGAAACGACCAAACATACTTTTGGTGGATTGGAATGTCTTGTACAAAGTATTTTAATTTATATACTTATTCGTTTTGTTAATAACGTAATATTGAATTAAATTCCACAGCGACCACCCCGATCCCAACAAGGAGATTGGAAAATCAAACTAAAGACTGTAATATAAAAAGCTCTAAATCCGAAAAAAGCGCAAAACATCCCATGTACAAATAAAACCAGCCGAGTGCATGTCGGGCCACGCGCCGTAGGGTTCCGTATTTACCTTATACCATACCATACTTAATACCACTATCATTTTTTTTTCGTCTGCAAAAATAACTTTGTTTTTCACAGTTTTGATATGAATGACAAAGTTATATTTGCGGTTTTGGAAAATGCGCTGTATCTCGTTGGAAACAATTTTCGTTGAAAGTATTTATTAAGATCTATAGATCTTATGCTAATGTATAATAAAAATTATCTTAGGAAACTCAATGTAATTTTTAAAGACCTATCTATAGACACCCCGCACGTATTGGTTTGAAGAAAAAAAATATTTTCAGTTTCAGATCCATGTATTGCCCTTTAATCTTTATTTTTTTATTTTGGTATTAAAATCGTTAAGCGAGTTTCAACTGTGTAACTCTAATATTTTCGGAATAAAGTGGCTGTGACATACGGACGGACATACAGACAGACAGACAGACATGAAGAATCTATAAGGGTTCCGTTTTTTGCCATTTAGGCTACGGAACCTTAAAAAGCGCTCAAATCCGTAAATATCTTTTAGTTTTTAAAAAGAACAAAGAATATTCATTTCTTAGACTTTCAGAATAAGACTAGCTTAAGTTACGCCCACAACTTTTTCAGCGTGGATATTAGATAAATCCCTAGGAAACTTCGATCAGGATAAAAAATATCCCATGGTTAATCCAAGTATCCGTTCTGCTGTTTTTGCGTAATTGACAAACAAACATCTAATTATACAAACGAATTAATCGACGTTCTTGACAATCTCTTTTCTACCTATTCGAGATTCTACACAATATGGATTCCGCACAACTGCCATTGAATTCTACATTTATAATACATATTATACAGAATGTCAACAAACTTTGCCACACGGAGGGAAAGTACCTTAAATACTGAAGGTAGGAAATTTTAATAAAAGAAGACTTCATTTTGTTTAAAAAAAAATGTATGCGTAACGATTTTCTAATTGACGGAGCGAGCACGAAGTGTCTTTGCTTCAGCTTGGGCAAAAATTATTTCGTATGTTCGGCTGTCCGTTCTCCTCTACAGGTCGCATTTCTGAACCGATTCTCGTGAAATTTTTTTTTTCTACCGGAATTATGTGAAAAAATGCTAAGATTATAAGTTGAACTCCAAGCTACCAAACTGTAAAAAAAATACCATCAAATTCCGTTTTGAGTGATTCGCGCAAAAACATTTAGAATTGACTGCTATATATAAATAACCATTTGAAATCCTTTGTCGCCACGTAGAAAATAACCCTTCCAGGGATTACGACAAAGAATTGATCACGGGCGAAGGTTTGAAATGGAATAGTACATTACTGCAGCGGCACTCAAGACAGGCATTGAAGAACATACGTGAGTCCATCAATGCCTACTTGCGGCCAAGGCTTGTGTAGTACTTTTAAACTTTTAACTTTTTAGTTTTAAAAGTTTTAAGCTTTTTATTTTTATTTTAAATTACTTACTGTAATTGAAAAAAGAAAATGTAAAGTGAAATGTGCACATAAAGGCCTTTCATTTGATACCCATGTTGAAAAAAAATATTTTTTCCGGTTTTTTTTCATTTATTTCCAGTTTTTCATTTTTTTCAGTTTTTTGGAAAGTGCCCGTCAAGGCCTTTCACTTGATACCCATATTGCAAAAAAAAAAGTTTCTTTCGTTTTTAATTTTTTTTGCAGGTTTTTGGAATATGCTCATCAAGGCCTTTCATTTGATAACCATATTGAAAAAAAATTTTTTTTCGTTTTAATTTTTTTTTCATCTTTTAGGAATGCGCTCATCAAGGCCTTTCATTTGATACCCATATTGCACCAAAACATTTTTATTTCATTTTTTTTAATTTTTTAGAATGTGCTTTGAAATTTTTGAAAGGATCTGAATAATTAATAATAATAAATATTGATATTTTAAAAAGAATTAGTGGCACGATTATCACAAAAGTATTTAGAAGTTAAACTATGACCGCCAATACCGTTGTTTCACCAAGATGATTAATAATTACGTATTTTAATGACCATATTTTTTTATGATTTAATTACAAATATACAGTTTTCAGATTTATTCCTGTAAGTGTAGTATAAGACGCTATTACCTGCCAAATTTCATAGTTCTATTCTAGGTCAACGGGAAGTACCCTATGAATTTTGATTCCTTTGAGAGTATCAAAAATGCGTTTTTTCCTAAACGGCAGTATCTTTTTTTTACGTTAACTTAGAAGTTTGATTTTTTTTACAGCTTCAAGGGACCGTAGACCTTAGTATATGGTTTAAATTTCAAATCGATACCTTCATGCGTTTCCGAGATAAAGGGTCTTGACAGACAGACGGACGGACGGACAGACAGACGGACAACAAAGTGATGCTGTAAGGGTTCCGATTTTTCCTTTTGAGGTACGGACCCTAAAAATAACCAGTGCTATCTAAATAAATAGTTATAATGTTCTTTTTATCCTCGTTTTAGCGTGGTCAGTGGAAGTGAAACCTTCAGCGGACAACCTTCAACCAAGAGGATGAAATCACTACCAAAGAAAATGAAAAATAAAATGTTTTAGAAACTTCGGTTAAATTCCTTAACCTAAAATCTCTAAATTGATAATTTATAGAAAATGCACAACCACACTGCTTGCAACCGGAACCCAACCAGTGTGGTAGGGTTAAGAGAACTCCATACTTAGAGTAAGACGGGCTACGAAGCCTTTGTTGCTCGAAGACTCCATATAATTATCGCATAGATCGCACCTATCTGCGAATTGTATCAGGTGGACCGGAACTCATTTTCGATAATTTCGACGTATAATACCAAATTTATTATTCTCTTTAATTTTATATATAACATATTATGAGAAGATTGTATCCCTTGTGATATTTTAAATCTCTCGTTAAAACAAATACGGTTATAGCAGATTATAGTTCATTCAACTATTGCAAGACTGCTGATCTGCTGATGCGGGAGTGAGGTTCCCGTCTCTGCTACTTTAATCCTGGCTAGTATTGGATCCAAGAATTACTCCAATAGCTCTTGCCTCATTTTTTCATCTTTCCTTTGCGTTCACCCATATGTCTTGTTCCTGTCGTTCGAGAGCCTTCTTTTTACATAATAAATTCGATTTTGACAGTACGAACTCAGTCACATGAGACGCACTTATATTTGTAGGCGTTGATCTTGTACAGTTGGTGACATCACCGGCACATTTTAATTTTATTTTAAAGGATAATGTCTCTAAGAATTTTAATCCTGTTGAGTATAGGCGGGGTATATTTAGGTGACGCTGGTTTCTCAAACCATTTATTGACCTTTACACTTGGATGAAAATTGAGCAATAAAGGGCATTGATTGAAGAATGCCTCTGGGTCTTCGTAGGATTGATTCATGAAAATGCTTCTTTGGAGAAGGTTGCATGTATCTTCTTTTTTAATATAATTTGTGTCTTTGTCATGTCACGGTCGCCAATTATTGTTTACGATGGTAACAAGGATGAAATGAAGAAGTAGCTAGAATCAAAAATAAATTTATTGTGGTTCCACAAATAAGGTTTGTACCTAAATTGTTTTATTCTTTTAAACTCCGCTTCTTGTAAAAAATATGGCGATGTGAAATAGTGTAAAAAATTTAATTATAACCTAGTTATCCACTAGATCTTAACTTATTTTTCCTTCTTTATCTTTCATCGCCATTTCCACCTTCACACATATGTCTTGTACATGTTGTTTGAGGGTCTTCTTTCGCTCTGAATACATCTTTCTTTACATAATTTATCTTAATATTTTGATGAAAAGAATTCAGTCACATTATACACACTACTATTCGTAGTCATTGATCTTGTACAATTGCTGTCATCACTGGCACGTTTTTTACTTTCCTTTTAAACGTTAATGCCTCTAAGCATAGTAGGTTTTCGTAGGATTGATTCCCATTCGTACTTTGCAAAGATAAGCAAGTTGAAAATGCTACGTTGGAGAAGGTTGCATCTTCTTTTTTATTATTATTTGTTTTCTTTATACTGTATTTGTTAAACCTACGTTTATCATACCATGTATATCATGCAGCACTCTGGCCACAAATCACTGTATTTTATACTTTAAAATACCTGTCACTTTGACTGAAAGAAATATAAGACTATCAGCCAATAAAATCATCACAGTATTAAGGATTGGCAAATGAATTCTTGGCGTTACTGCAACAAAAGCTGGACGTCATGGATGAGGTGAGCGCACTGCAAATCCGACTTTTGTGACAAGGGATCTCAACAAGCTGCCTACCGTTACCTGTCTTCGTCACATCGATGTCACCTGTCTTCTGAAGAACATAGTGTCCCTAAAGGCGAGTTTGACCGAAGCAATCCTGAAATTCTAAGGATCCGAAAATAAGGTAAGTGAATTATGTAAATAAGTTGACGATTTACGTAAATCACTCGCCGTAAGTAGGTCTGCTAGGCCTGCCTCAATACATTGACGTCGAGTTACAAGTCAGCAGTTTCAACGCAGTCTCTGTGATGGCTCAAACAAGCCCCAGCGCTCGCCGCCGTTGCCACAAGCCGCGCGCGACTCCCGCCCGTGCCCCGCTTCCACCTTCGTCCATATGTCTTTTTTCTGTCGTTCGAGGGCCTTCTTTTTCGCTCTAATTACATCTTAACATAATATGTCTGACGATTTTGACGGTACGAATTCAGTCACATGAAACGCACCACTGTTTGTAAGAGTTGATTTTCTGCAGTTACTGTCATCATGACTGTCACATTTTTTATCTTTCCTTTTAAAAGATGCTGCCTCTAAGCATTGTACAGGCCGTTTGTGCTTAGGCGGGGTACCTATATTTAGGTGACGCCGGTTTTTAAAATCATTTATTGACCTTTACATCTTGAAGAACATCAGGCAATAAATATATTAATATATAAGAAGAGATATATTAATATAATATTAAATATATAATAAGAGTGCCTCTAGGTTTTCATAGGATTGCTTCCCGTTCGGACTTCGCAAAGATAAGCTGGATGAAAATGCTACGTTGGAGAAGGTTGCATTTCCTTTTTATTATCATTTGTTTCCTTTACTGAATCAAGGATTTGTATGTTAGTTTTTTATTTGATTGTTTTTTCCTCTTTTGATGCGTTCACTTCGTTTCATAAAAAATATTGCGATGTGAAATAGTGAACAATATAATAAAATTATAACCTGGATTTCTCCAATAGCCCTTGCCTCATTTTTTCTTCTTTCGCTTTCATCGCCACTTCCATCTTTGCCCATACCTCTGTTCCTGTCGTTCGAGGGCCTTCTTTTGCTCTAAATGAATCTTTACATAATTTATCTGAAAATTTTGACGGTTGTAATGGTTTCTAACAACCTACCACTTATAATTAATACTTACTGTTGTATTTCTCTTAAAAAATCATTACATTCATTTCACCATTAACTGCTTGTTATCTTATCTTCAGAGACTGACAGGTGTTTCAAAAATTTTGATTGGCCTACCTACCGTCAATACTTATTATTCCTAAATCTTGGAGACACCTATTATTGAAATATTAAATTTATTGGTTTTTTTATAATTAAACTCCTTATTTTTTTCTGTATAATATTTAAAAACTGTTTAATGAAAAAAAAATCGTGAGGTGTGGAAAGTTCTGACCTCGTTCAACCACAGATCTCATCAGGCCTATCATAAAATTGAATGTCATATATTCTTTTTTCGTTATGTCAAGCTCGGCCAATAGAAAAGGAGAAACGAATCTAGATGATTCTGGTTTCTTCGTGTAGCTTCTCGTAGTTTATTTTTCTATAAATACGACAGATTCGTAAAAGCATGGCTCATTTTAATCTTGTACCTATAACATTATAACAGTTCATTTTAATAATTAAAATCTGTGTTTTCGTGGGTCCCCGAATCTAGGGGTCGTATCTACGGGCAGGAGTTCCCCTACGAGATTCTCGCCGCCTACCACTAAACCTTTTGACACCTGCCCGAGTCACCACCTGCTGCTTCGGGCCTACCCCGGGGCAACACCACGCCAAGCCTGCGCACTCGCTTCTTGAGCGCGTAGCCCCACGTTGGGCGCCACTGTCACAGCTGGACGTGTGAAGCACGACCAGTGCACAGAAGATGGTATATGAAACAAAAAATTATAATTTAGTTAAGTCTTTCAGAAATCCATACCTAAAATAAGATTATTTAGTATGTCCGGCACAACGAAATGTTTAATATTATAGAAATACTAAATAATCTTATTCTAGGTATGGATTTCTGGAGGACTTTTGGATTGTTTCCCAGTGAACTTGATAGCCTTGTACTTGACTTGTACTTGTGTCTCAGGAGGCGAATATATCTAATATCGCCCTTGATGAATCAAAACATACCTGTCCGTACGCTCAACTTTCAGATGACCAGAAGAAAACTGCTGATGATATCATATTCGATTTTCGCGGTATTTCGTATGAGGAATGTGGTTTGGGTCGTACTTCTTTGATCACTCACGCTATTGACACTAGTGACGATGCTCCTGTTAGACAGAGATACTACCGAATGTCTCCTCATAAACAAAAAATTCTCTCCGAACAGCTGGATGAGATGATAAAGGATGACGTTGTGGAACCGTGTGAAAGCCCTTGGTCGAATCCGGTTCTTTTGGTTCCTAAGAAGAAAGGTGAATTCAGGTTTTGTTTAGCCATCAGAAAACTAAACGCTGTTACTCGTAAATATGCCTATAGTTTACCCTATATCTCTGAGATCCTAGACAATCTTAGAGATGCTAAATATTTATCTAGTGTTGATCTTTCTAAATCGTTCTGGCAAGTTTTGATAAAACCTGAGGACAGATGCAATACCCCATTCTATATTCCCTCTAGGAGGACCTTTCAATTTAAGTCTATGCCTTTTGGCTTAATCTACTAGTCTATAGCAAATCTACTAGTCTTTGCTACTCAGCAAAGACTAGTAGATTTGCTTTTTTCTATGGCCCTGAATTTGAAAATAAGGTGTACGTTTTATTTGATGACGTAATTATAGTTTCAAACACTTTCGAAGAACATATGTCGCTTCTTACGTGAGTTCTAGAAAAATTAAAGTTCACGAATTTAACAATAAACTTCGATAAATGTCAATTTTCAGAGAAAGGCTTAAGTATTTGGGCTACGTCGTTGACTCAAATGGTCTCCATGCTGATCCTGAGTAGGTGGAAGTTATTGTTAATTACCCTTCCCCTAATAATAGGAAGGAAGTTCGTCGTTTCTTGGGCTGCTTCTTGGTATCGTCGTTTTATCCCTAACTTTAGTTCCTTGGATGCACCATTGAACAAACTAACTTCTAAAGGTAAATCGGCGCCTCCCTTTGCTTGGACGGAAGAAGCAGAGGCCGCTTTTGTTAAACTGAAGGAGTGTCTGACATCACCTCTTATCTTATCTTGTCCTAATTATTCTGTACCTTTCCAAATTCACACCGAGGCTAGCGATTACGGGTTGGGTGTTGGACTCTCACAGATTAAAAACGGCGAAGAGAGGGTTATAGCCCATATGACTAAGTCCTTATCAGCCCAACAACGTAATTACGGCGCTACGGAACGCGAAGCTCTCGCGGTACTTGTTGCTATTGAACACTGGCGGTGTTACTTGGATAACGGTAGGAATTGTTTTGTTTATACTGACCATTCATCTTTTAAATGGTATCTTAATATGAATAATCTTACAGGTCGCCTCGCCATGAGGGGAATACGTCTATCGGCCTTCAACTTCGATATCATATACACATGTGGCAAAGACAACGTTGTGCCAGATTTTCTATCTCGTGCTTTACCTGTTGCAGCTATAGATAGTGCCAACCATTCTTGTTCACCTGTAACAGATCCATGGTATTTGGAGATCTTTAATGGTTGCCAATCCTCTCCTACTTCCTTTCCTAATTACAAAATAACTAACAATAAATTATATCGTCACATGAAATCCTTAAATCCTTTAGCTAGGCAATTCGAATGGAAGGAAGTTGTTCCTAACGATTCCACACTTGATTATTGTTGCTAACCACTCAAATCCTACTTCAAGGCATTTGTGAATTTTCAAAACCCCTAAACGTATTTCTTTAAATTATTTTTAGCCTGGCTTACATAAAGATGTTGCTAATTTCGTAAATAACTGTGATGCTTGTAACTCGCACAAACATGCTAATCATCCTACTTTAGGACTTATGGGTCGACCTAAGGAATGTTCTAGACCGTTCCAGATGATAAATATCGATTTGGTTGGTGCGTTGCCTCCAAGTAGGAAGCAAAATACTATGCTGCTGGTTGTCACTTGCTGTTTTTCTAAATATACTCTATTATTACCTATACGTCGTGCAACTGCCGAAATTATAACTAATATTATTGAGGAGGAAGTCTTTCTTGTACATTCCTAGCACCATTCTGATGGACAATGGTAAACAGTTCGTTAGTCAGAAACTACAGCATATGTTCGCTCAATATAAAATACCAAAAGTACATTTTACACCTAAATACACTCCACAGGTAAATACAGTCGAGCGTTACAACAAGTCCATTATGACGGCTGTTTCCACCTTTATTGATGAAGACCACAGAACTTGGGATCTTAATATCCCAAAATTACAATTCGCTCTCAACTCTGTTGTAAGTGAAGTCACGGGTTATACCCCATCGTTTCTGGTCTTCGGGAGGGAATTAGTAGCTTGTGGATCTCATTATCTTGATGTCGATCTAAACGACATTATCTTCTCACCTAGGGATGAATAAGCTAAAAATAGTGGGAAACATAGGAAAATTTTTGATCAAGTGCAAAGTTTTCTTATAAAATCGCATGCTCGTAATTGTGGTCCTTATAATCTTCGTCGTAAAAAGTTCGAATTTAACGTCGATGATATTGTGTGGCGTAAAACTTATTATCAAAGTGACAAAGATAAGCAATTTTCTAAAAAACTTGCTCCTAAATATATTAAATGTCGTATAAAATCTAAATTTTCGCCCTTGGTCTATGAACTTGTCGAAATGAAAGGAAAAAATCTGGGTTCTGGCATATTAAAGATTTTAAATAAAATAATTAATCTTAAACTTGTTTTTAATACTTTAAACTTAAATAATAATAAATAAAAAAGCAATATAAGTATATATTTTAAATACTTATACTGTTTCTACTAATATAATTTACAATGCATGAAACTTTTAACTCTTGTCTTTTAAATCAATAAAACTGTTGTTGTCGAATGAAATGGTCTTATTCACTTGTTTTGGGTTGTTTAAAGTCTGGTTGTTGTCTAGTTGGTCGGTTAATTTTGTTTTTTAACAGGATTTTTGCCAGGCAAAATCCTACTCTAAGAGGGGGGATATGTAACGGTTTCTAAAAACCTACCACTTATAATAAATACTTACTGTTGTATTTCTCTTAAAAATTAATTACATTCACTTCACCATTAACTACTTGTAATTGTCTTCATAGTACTGACAGGTGTGTCAAAAATTCTGATTGGCCTACCTACCCTCAATACTATTATTCCTAAAACTTGGAGGCTTGCGTATTGAGAGTATTGAGACACCGATTATTGAAATATTAAATTAATTTGTTTTTTTTTTTAATTAAAATAGTAATTAAACTCCTTAATTTTTTCTAAAAAATCGTGAGGTGTGGAAAGTTCTGACTTCGTTCAACCATAGATCTCATCAGGCCTATTATAAAATGGAATGTCATACATTCCATTTTCGTTATGTCAAGCTCGGCCAATAGGAAAGGAAAAACGAATCTAGATGATTCTGGTTTCTTCGTGTAGCTTCTCGCACAGGCTTCTCGTAGTTTATTTTTCTATAAATACGACAGATTCGTAAAACATTATAACAGTTCATTTTAATAATTAAAATCTGTGTTCTCGTGCGTTCTCGAATCTAGGGGTCGTATCTACGGGCAGGAGTTCCCCTAGGAGTTCCCCTACCGGATTCTCCTGCGCCGCCTACCACTAAACCTCCGGGCACCTACCTGCCCGAGTCACCACCTGCTGCCTCCGGCCTACCTCGGGGCAACTCCACGCCGAGCCTGCGCACTCGCTTCTTGAGCGCGTAGCCCTCGTGCCACGCCTGCGCTTCTGCTTCTTCTAAGCAAAGCTGAAGCTAAGTATTCTTCATCACCTCACGGCGAGAACTGCGAAACGAAGATCGTTGTACCCCTCCACTGAGCTAACTAAATATATCCCGGTAAATTATAATCTCTTGCTTTCATCCATCTTCTGTGCACTGGTCGTGCTTCACACGTCCAGCTGTGCCACGGTAGGAATTCAGTCGCTTGGGGCACGTTACTACTCGTAGGCGTTGATTTGTGCGGTTACTGTCATCACTGTCATATTAACTTTCTTTCTAAACAATGCTTTCTCAGAGCATAGTACCTACAGGCTTTTTGGGCTTATGCGGGGTATATTTAGGTGAAGCTGGTTTTCAAAACCATGTATTAAATTTCGCATGTAGGTGAACATTGAGCAATAAATATTGATTGATGAGTGCCTATGGGTCTTCGTAGGATTGATTCTCTTTCGGATTTCGCAATAATACACTAGATGAAGATGATGCGGTATATTTAGGTGACGCCGGTTTTTAAAACCATTTATGGTATATTTTTCGTAGGTGAACATCGACCAATAAAGAATATTGACTGATGAGTACGATCAGTCAATATCGAGTCGAAAGAATACACTGGATGAAGATGGTTTGTTAGAGAAGGCTGCATCTTTTTTTTTATTATCATTTGTTTTTTTACTGCTTCAAAGATTGGTATGTTTGCTTCTCTGATTTGATTGTTTTTCTCTCTTATAGTGCGTTCACTTCTAACTTTACTTCCTGTAAAAAACATTGAGTTGTGAAACAGTGAAAAAAATATTTATAACATGGATTACTCTAATAGCTCTAGCCGATTTTTGCTTCATTTGCTTTGATCGCCGCTTCCGCTTTCGCCCATTTATCTTGTTTTTGTCGTTCGAAGGCCTATTACCGCTCTGAATTCATTTTACACAATTCATCTGCATATGTTGACGGCACGAATTTAGTCACGTGATGCACGTTACTACTCGCAGGCGTTAATCTTGTGCAGTTACTGTCATCTTTGGCACATTTTTGACTAAGGTGCGGTATATTTAGGTGACGACGGTTTTTAAAACCATCTATGGACTTTTATTCGTACTTGAACATCGACCAATAAAGAGTATTGACTGATACCATCAGCCTTTGAGTCTTCGTAGTATTGATTTCCTTTCGGACTTCGAAAGAATACACTGGATTGGATGAAGATGGTTTGTTAGAGAAGGCGCATGTTTTTCTTTGTTATCATTTGTTTTTTTACTTTATCAAGAATTGGTATGTTTGCTTTACTGATTTGATTGTTTTTCTCTCTTATAGTGCGTTCACTTCTAAGGGCCAATTTCCGCTCTAAATTCATTTTACATAATTCATCTGCATATTTTGACAAAACGAATTTAGTCACGTGAGGCGCACTACTATTCGTAGGCGTTAATATTGTGCAGTGCTTTCATCAATAAGACTTTTTTGAATTTTCCTTTAAGACGATACTGCCTCTAAGTAAACTAAAATACAGACCGTTTGGGTTTAGGCGGGGTATATTTAGGCGACGCCGGTTTTTAAAATCATTTATTGACCTTTACACCTTAAAGAACATCAGGCAATGTATGATTATGATAGATAAGTGCCTCTAGGTCTTCGTAGGTTTGATTCCCGTTCGGACTTCGCAACGATAAGTTGGATGAAAATGCTACGTTGGAAAAGGTTGCATCTGCTTTTTATTATTATTTGTTTCCTTTACTGTATCAAGGATTTGTATGTAAGGTTTTTATTTGACTTTTTTCCCTGTTTTTGTGCGTTCAGTTTGTTTTATAAAATAAATATTGCGATGTGAGTAAGTGAATAATATCATTATAACCTGGATTTCTCCAATAAATCTTGCCCCATTTTTTCTTCTTTCGCCTTCATAGCCGCTTCCGCCTTCGCCCATTTCTGCTGTTCCTCTATTTCGAGGGCCTTCTTTCGCTCTAAATGAGTCTTAACATAATTTGTAAGAAAATTTTGCCGGCAATAATTCAGTCAGGTGAGGCATTTTATAACTCGCAGGCATTGATCTTGTGCAGTTACTGTCATCACTGTCACATTTTTTATCTTTCCTTTTAAACGACGCTTTCTCTAAGCATAGTACAGGCTTTTTGGGCATAAGTAGATACCGCACTTTAGGTGATGCCAGTTTTCAAAACAATTTATTAAATTTTACATGAAGGTGAACATTAAGCAATAAATAGTATTTATTGATGAGTTCTTATGGGTCTTTGTAGGATTTATTCTCTTCCGGATTTTGCAATAATACACTGGATGAAGATGGTTCGTTAGAGAAGGCTGCATCTTCTTTTTTATTATCATTTGTTCCCTTTAGTGTACCAAGGATTGGTATGTATGTTTTTTTTATCCTTTTTTGGTGCGTTCACTTCGTATCTTGTATAAAATATTAGGGTGTAGAACAGTGACAAATTATTTATAACCTGGATTTCTCAAACAGATCTTTCCGATTTTTTCTTATTTTGCTTTCATCGCCGCTTCCGCCTTCTCCCATTTATCTTGTTCCTATCGTTTGAGGGCCAATATCCGCTCTGAATACATTTATTTAATTTGTCTGCATATTTTGACGGAACGAATTCAGTCACATGAGGCGCACTACTATTCGTAGGCTTTAATCTTGTGCAGTTGCTGTCATCAATGAGACATTTTTTGATTTTCCTTGAAAACGATACTGGCTCTAAGTATAGTACAGACCGTTTGGGCTTAGGCGGGGTATATTTATGTGACGTCGGTTTTAAACATAATTTATTAACCTTTACACCTTGAAAAACATCAGGAAAAGAAGGATATGGATAGATAAATGCCTCTAGGTCTTCGAGTATTGATTCCTGTTCGGACTTCGCAAAAATAAGCTGGATGAAAATGCTACTTTGGAGTAAATAGCATATTCTTTTTTTATTATAATTTGTTTCCTTTACTATCAAGGGTTTGTATGTAAGTTTTTTATTTGATTGATTTTTCCTCTTTCGGTGCGTTCACTTCGTTTCATAAAATAAATATTGCGATGTTAAATAGTAAATAATATAACTATAACCTGGATTTCTTCAATAGCTCTTACCTAATTTTTTCTTCTTTCGCTTTCATTGCCGTTTCCGCTTTCGCCTCTCTTGTTACTGTCATTCGAGGGCCTTCTTTTTGCTCTAAATGAATCTTTACATAATTCATCTGAAAATTTTGACGTTACGAATTCAGTCACTTGAGGCACGTTACTACTCATAAGCGTTGATATTGTGCAGTTACTGTCATCACTGTCACATTTTTTAACCTCTTTTAAACGATGCTCTCGCAGAGCATAGTACAGGCTTTTTGGTCTTATGCGGGGTATATTTAGGTGATGCCGGTTTTCAAAACCATTTATTAAATTTTATATGTTGGTGAACATAAAGCAAATAAAGAGTATTGATTGATGAGTGCCTATGGGTCATCGTAGGATGGATTCTCTTTCGGACTTCACAATTATACACTGGATGAAGATGGTTCGTTAGAGAAAGCTGCATCTTCTTTTTTATTATCAATTGTTCCCTTTTGTGTATCAAGGACTGGTATGAATGTTAATAATATATAATAATCTTAATAATCATAATTCATCTGCATATTTTGACGGCACGAATTCAGTCACGTGAAGCACGTTGCTACTCGTTTCTTGTAAAGTTACTGTCATCTTTGGCAGATTTTTAACTTTCCTTTTAAACGATACTGCCTCTAAGAATAGTACAGGCTTTTTGGGCTTAGGTCAGGAATTAAAAAAAAACGGTTTCTAAAACCATTTATGTACTTTTATTCGAAGGTGAACATCGACCATTAATGAGTTTTGATTGATAATTTGCCTTTGGGTCTATGTAAGATTGATTTCCTTTTGGACTTCGAAAGAATACACTGGATGAATATGGTTTTTTGGAGATTTTTTTATCATCATTTGTTTTTTACTGTATCACGAAAGGGTATGTTTGCTTTTCTGATTGGACTAGGTATTTTTCTGTCTTATAGTGCGTTTACTTCTAACTTCACTTCCAATAAAAAATGATGGGGTGTGTAAAGATACTGCCTCTTAGCACTCGAGTTGCCTCTGGAGTCTTCGTAGGATTGATTCCAATTCTGATTTCACAAAAATGAGCTCGATGATTAAGATGGTTCGTTAGTGAATGTTGCATCTTCTTTTTTATTATGATTTGATTCCTCTATTCTATCAAGGATTGGTACATATGTTTTATTCCTTTAAACTTCGCTTTTTTAGATAATGCGGTGTAAAATATTTGATTATAACCTGGTTATATCAAATAGTTCTTGACTCATTTTTCTTCTTTCACTTTCATCGTCGCATACACATTAGCCCATATGTCTTGTTCCTATCATTTGAGGGCCTTTTTTTCTCTGAATACATCTTAAATAATTCGTCTGCCTTTTTTGATGGTAAGTATTCAGTCACATAAGACGCACTACTATACGTAAGTGTTGATCTTGTGCAGTTACTGTCATCACTAGCACATTTTTTAATTTCCTTTAATACGATACTGCCTTTAAGCGTAGTACTAGCATTTTCGGTTAAGGTGGGGTATATTTAGGTGACGCGCTAGTTTCTGTCCGACCTGTTTGACCCGTTTGACCTTTACACCTTAGTGAACATTGAGCAATAAAAGGCATTGATTGATGAGTGCCTCTAGGGTCTTTGTAGGATTGATTCCCGCTCGGACTTCACAAAGATGAACTGGTTTATGAATATGGTTCATTAGACAAGGTAGCATTACTTTATCAAAGATTCGTACGTATGTTTTTTTTTGTATCGATTGTTTTATTATTCAAAACATCTTTTTTAAATTGTTGTGTGATATAGTGTGAGTAATATAAGTATTACCTGGATTTCTCCAACAGCTTTTGCCTCATTTTATCTTCGTGTGCTTTCATTGCCACTCCCACCTTCGCTCATATGTCTTGTTTTATTCGTTTGAGGGCCGTTTTCCGCTCTCAATACGTCTTTATCTAATCGACGTTAATAATTCAGTCCGATGAAATGCACTACCAATTTATAAGCTTTGACCTTGTGCAGTTTCTGTCCTCACTGGCATATTTTTAACTTTTCTTTTAAACGATACTGCTTCTAAGCATATATAGTACAAACCACTTGGGTTCTAGGCGGTTTATATTTAGGTGACAACGATTTTTAAAACCAATTATTGACTTTTATACCTTGGTGAACATCGAGCAATAGAAGATATTGATTGATGAGTGCCTTAGGGTCTTCATAGGATTGATTATCGCTTGTATTTCGCTGGATGAAGGCTGTTCGTTACGAAAGGTTGCATTTGCTTTTCATCATCATTTGTTTCCATTACTGTTTCAAGGATTGGTACGTTTTCTCCTGATTTAATTGTTTTATTCTCATTTACTTCCTTTTTTATATATTACGATGTGAAATAGTGTAAATAATATTATTATAACCTGGATTTCTCCAATAGCTCTTGCCTAATTTTTTATTGCTTTCATCACCGTTTTCACTTTCGCCCATATGCCTTTTTCCTGTAATTCGAGGGCCTTTTTCCGCTCTCAATATATCTTTCATAAATTAGCTACATATTTTGGCGGTACTAATAAAATTCAGTCACATGAGAAGCGCTACTGTTCGTAAGCGCTGATCTTGTGTAGATACTGTTATAACTGGTACATTTTGTAACTTTCCTTTAAACGATGCTGCCTCTTAGCATAATAAAGGCCGTTCGGGTTTAGCCGGGGTATATTTAGGTGATGCCGGTTTCTCAAACCATTTCCTGACTTTTACACCGTGGTGGACATCGAGCAATAAAGGGTATATTGATTGCTGAATGACTCTGGGTCTTCTTAGAATTGATTCCCGCTAGTACTTTGAAAAGATGAGCTGGATAAAGATGGTTCATTAGAGAAGGTTGCATTTACTTTCTTATTATAATTTGTTTCCATTACTTTATCAAAGATTCGTACGTATGTTACATTATTCAAAACATCTTTTTTTTATATTGTTGTGAGATATAGCGTGAGAATTATTAGTATTACCTGGATTTTTCTAATAGCTTTTGCCTCATTTTTTCTTCGTGTGCTTTCATTGCCGCTCCCAACTTCGCCCATTTGTCTTGTTTTATTCGTTTGAGGGCCTTTTTCCGCTCTAAATACGTATTTATCTAACAATCTTATTTAATCCGCATATTTTTATCGTTACTAAATCAGTCCGATGAAATGCACTACCAATTTATAAGCTTTGATCTGGTGCAGTTTCTTTCCTCACTGGCATATTTTTTAACTTTTCTTTTAAACGATACTGCTTCTAAGAATAGTACAAACCATTTGGATTTTAGGCGGTGTATATGTATATTTAGGTGACAACGATTTTTATAACCAATTATTGACTTTTATACCTTGGTGAACATCGAGCAATAGAAGATATTGATTGATGAGTGCTAGCATTTTCGGTTAAGGTGGGGTATATTTAAGTGACGCGCTGGTTTCTGTCTGACCTGTTTGACCCGCTTGACCTTTACACCTTAGTGAACATTGAGCAATAAAAGGCATTGATTGATGAGTGCCTCTAGGGTCTTTGTAGGATTGATTCCCGCTCGGACTTCACAAAGATGAAGTGGATGATGAAGATGGTTTATTAGAGAAGGTTGCATTTTCTTTCTTATCATAATTTGTTTTCATTATTTTATCAAAGATTCGTACGTATGTTTTTTTTGTATAGATTGTTTTATTATTCAAAACACCTTTTTTTATATGGTTGTGTGATATAGTGTGAGTAATATTAGTATTACCTGGTTTTCTCCAATAGCTTTTGCCTCATTTTTTCTTCGTATGCTTTCATTGCCGCTCCCACCTTTGCCCATATGTCTTGTTTTATTCGTTTGAGGGCCTTTTTCCGCTCTAAATACGTCTTTATCTAATAATCTTATTTAATCCGCATATTTTTGACGTTACTAATTCAGTCCGATGAAATGCACTACCAATTAATAAGCTTTGATCTTGTGCAATTTCTGTCCTTACTGGCATATTTTTTAACTTTCCTTATAAACGATACTGCCTCTAAGCATAATACAAACTATTTGGGTTTTGGCGGTGTATATTTAGGTGACAACGAATTTTAAAACCAATTAATGACTTTTATACCTTGGTGAACATTGAGCAATAGAAGATATTGATTGATGAGTGCCTTAGGGTCTTCGTAGGATTGATTATCGCTCTATTTCGCTCGATGAAAGTTGTTCGTTACGGAAGGTTGCATTTGCTTTTTATTATCATTTGTTTACTTTATTGTTTCAAGGATTGGTACGTTTTTTTCCTGATTTAATTGTTTTTTTCTCATTTACTTCCTTTTTTATATATTGCGATGTGAAATTGTGTGAATATTATTATTATAACCTGGATTTCTCCAATAGGTATTGCTTAATTTTATTGCATTCATTGCCGCTTTCACTTTCGCCTATATGCCTCTTTCCTGTAATTAGAAGGCCTTTTTCCGCTCTCAATATATTTTACATAAATTAGCTTCATATTTTGGCGGTACTAAAAAAATTCAGTCACATCAGACGCGCTACAGTTCGTAAGCGTTGATCTTGTGTAGATACTGTCATAACTGGCACATTTTGTACATTTCCTTTAAACGATGCTACCTTTGAGCATAGTAAATGCCCTTTGGGTTAAGCCGGGGTATATTTAGGTGATGCCGGTTTCTCAAACCATTTCCTGACTTTTCACCTTGGTGGACATCAAGCAATAAAGGGTATTGATGGCTGAATGACACTGAGTCTTCTTAGGATTGATTCCCGCTCGTACTTTACAAAGATTAGCTGGACGAAGATGGTTCGTTAGAAATGGCTGCATCTTCTTTTTTATTATCATTTGTTTATTTAACTGTATCAAGGATTGGTACTTATGTTCTTTTCTGATTTGGTTGTTATTTCTCTTAAACTTCGCTTCTTGAACAAATATTACGGTGTGAAATTGTGTGAATAATATAAATGTTATCTTGATTTCTCCAATAGCTCTTGCCTCATTTTTTCTTCTTTCGCTTTCAATTGCCGCTTCCACCTTCAACTATAGTGTATTGTTCCTGTCGTTTGGGGGCCTTTTTTCGCTATAAATACATCTTTCATATTTTGTCTTCATATTTTGATGGTATAATTTCAGTCACACGAGACGCACTATTATTTGTAAGCGATTACTGTAATCACTGGCATATTTTTTAACTTCCTTTTAACGATACTGCCTCTAAGCATAAGACAGACCGTTTGGCTTTAGGCAAGGTATATCTAGGTGTCGCGTTAACCATTTATTGACCTTTGCACCGTATTGAATATATAGGGTATTATTTGATGAGTGCCACTTGGATCTTTGTAGAATTGATTTCCGCTCGGACTTCACTTAAATGAGCTGGCTGAAGATGGTTCGTTAGTGAAGATTAATTTTTTTTATTATTTATTTCCTTTACTGTTTTAAGTATTGGTTCGGACGTTTTTTCTGATTTGATTGTTGCCATCCTTTTTTGGTGCGTTTACTTCAAACTTTGGTTCTTGTTAATAATAGAATGAATTATGTAGGCTTCTTGGTCTTTTCAGGTGACCTTTTCACGAAGTTCACCGTGTAAAGTTTCACAAGATTTGCTTTAGCTCCATTTCTGTTTCTATTGACTCTATTTGAGGCGCGTGACTTTTAAGCTTAATTTATTAGTTATTATATTAGTAATTTCTTCTCGTTTTAACGCAGCAATGTTATTTCTTTGATCATTATGTCTTTGCATGCTCTATGTCTTTGATGTCTTTGCAGTATTTTTTTATTGTACTCTTTTACGATTCAGTTATCAATTCATCATTATAGATGGAAAAACCAATGTATTACTATATAGATAAATGATATGGTTCACAAACTGCTATATATTTGTATTATGATTTGGTATTAATTCAGGAAAATTTGGTTTAAGTTTTCTTTGGTTTAAATTTGTAACAATGAAGAATTTTTTCTATTAGTTTCCAAACCTTGTTTTGTTGTTACCTAAATTAAAGTATTGTGTTTCGAAAAAAAAACCTTAAACCGACTATTATTTTAATTTGTATTTAAACAACTGAACGCTTATCTACAACAAAAGGCACTTTTACACGTGCCTCTTTCCATTGCATTATTTATGTGTTCCATTCCAGTTGTTGTGTACGACCACATTTACCAGATCGATGTCCATTGCACAGGATGTCACCGCAAGACGCGTGGCACTGAGAGTTAGCAGCGCGTTGAATTTTTAAACAGCCTACTACCCTTTTCAATTACCCATCGAAATGGGTTGCTTCACTGTCCAACCTCTGCTGACAATCCTTTTTGCGTTGCTTAATTATTTACGAAAATTTCTTAATTTAGGCGTGAGTGCAGAAATCGAGCGCTGAGTGCTACGAATAAACGGACCGAGCTAAATTGTATTTATAAAGATGTGTTTTTTTTGTTTTGGAATGCAGATTTTAGATTTGTCAGAATGTTGCGTAAATTCACTTATAATGTTACGTAAAATGAAATCACAGTAAAATAAATGAATGGAGTGTATTAGCTACTAATATAATATCATGCCTAAAGCTCGTCATTAACGATTGGACGTCCATTCCAAATGGAAGCATGTCCAGTCCAGATGCAAGCTATGGGACATCGTTGACTATCCTTCAATTTGGACGCATCAACGCCGGACGCACAATCCATTTTGACATAAGAAGAAGTTGACGCAAAGAGTTGAGCCACTGTTTTGACTACGAAACTTAAAAAATCACTAAGTTGTCTAAATAAGGCAACCCACCCCATAATTGCCGATATTTTGTCGCCGAGTATGCGTAAAACGCTTACGAGCTTCAAAAGTCACTCACAATAGTCATCGAAATTTTCCGCGATTATCGTAGGTACATACAAAAAGTTGGTGAGCGAGCTTTGTAAAAGCTATCTCTGCTTACCCGCTCTAGTTTAACTCCAGTTAAAAAAAATGAGAAAATAAAAAAATAAAATGCATTTAATTATATTAATTTTTAAAATATCGTTTGGCAAAAATCGGTCAACCTCTTCTTGGTATGGTTAAAAATTAGAACTTACTCGTAACTATTGTATAAATGTTTCAAATATTAGTTTTTTTAGCCGAAAGCTTGAGGCGGCATTAAAAGGGTTATTAATATCCATATTATGTTTTGTTTTTAAATATTTTGACGTATTTGGGTTTTTGATCACTTTCACTGTGTGTTTTAGGACAAGAGACCGAAACTTCCTATACCTCTATCTTCCTATTTTCTTCTTACACTATTAGTAGGTACCTAACTATGATTGGCTACTACAAACGAACATTGGGCCGCGGTCGCTTTGTCAGGTTATGCCTCTGGCCCAATTTTTACAGAACAATACTCGTTTCAGTTTTGTTTAAATTGTTGCAAGCTATGCCTAGGAAGCCTAATTGTTACGTGTTATATAAAAAATATATTACTTCCGAAATGACGTAGGTTTAGATGTCACGGAATCTTGGAGTTTTTCTGAAAATTGTATGACTAAGTTAAACTTGCGCCTGTGACTTAAAATGATGTCGGTTTTGATTGAACAGAACCAAATGTTACTATATTTGATTTCAATTCGACTATTCTGCACAATAACCATGCATTCCTCACACATACCTCTTCCTTTTACCACCAACAGATAATAGGTACGATAAGTGAATGTCCAACTGTATTTCAGGTATCGGCTACTAAAATTTTACTGCTTCCATAAAAACAAAACACTGCCAAACAATAGCAATATTCGGCCTAGAGTTTTCTTCGTCGAATCCGCAACCAATTTTTACAGAGCTATTAAAAAGGCTTTGCCACCCCAAAATTAAGGGCATCCGATCCAGAGGAGTGGAGATACATATTAATACGAGAATTTAATCCGGGAAAGTCGCAAGGATCCCCCCTAAGTCCGGTACCTGTGTGAGTGTCCGTGTGTGCAATTTCATAATAGGCGTGCGTTCAGCTCCTCTCGAATTTTACAATGTACAGGATGAGTGGAGTTGGTACTTGGTTTTATTCAATTAAAACTTACTCTTGGTTTATCGTACCTTCTATAATTAACTATACTTAAGAAATAATATGTATTGAGAGTCCTGACTCACTGGCATAATCGCACAGCTCGCTACTGATTTGTGTGAAAAGCAGATAGATAGTTATTCTAACGAGGGACATATTAAGAAAAGTTTTTTGGAAATTCGCACATGTAGTGGATTCCACGCAGATGAACTTGGAAGATAATACTTTATAAACTCGTAGTTGACTAATATAATTTTATCGAATATATTTCAACCCTAAATGCTTTTATTGCTTGAATCTAAAGTTTGACTATGCATCGAAAGTTGTCCAATTGTCAATTTACAAAAAAGTAAAAAGTTTGTATGTACTTACTTAATGATTGTTGAGGAAAAACCGTCATAGCAGTCATAGCAAGTATTCTGATTCTGAGATGTAGGTAGATGATTTTTAGAAGTTTATTCAAAACTTACAGACTTGCAGAAAGATGTTCTTAACAGACTTACTAACGATATATTGACAATTCCATATTTTTTTTATTTTAATTTAATATTGATCTAAGATTGTTGAAATTCTAGCAGAGCGTGCAGTCTGCACACTAGCGCCGCCATTGGAAATAAAATCATATTGCTTAAATAAAAAAGAAATTATGAATTATCTCTCTGGAGTGCACTCCAGAGAGATAATTTACAAATTTGTTTAAGTTTTACACTACTAACGGCTATATAATAATATAACTAAGTATAATACTAAACTATTCAATAAAATTTGTACCTACGAAAACTTTTCTGTTGATCAACTATTACTTGTCAAATGTCAACTCATAAAGCCTACCTAGCAGTGATTGAAGCCTACCTATTCTATAATACCTAACCATTCAATGAAATTTGAACCAACAAAAACTTTTCCAATATTATAATAAATTTTATAAGCTAATCGACTATTACCGTTAATTTATAAAGCCTACGTAGCAGTGATAGTTTTCCTTTTAACTTCATTATAATTATGTACTACTTTTCTAATTTTTCACGTGTCTAAAAGCAAACGTTTAGCTGATAGAGGACACACAAGACTTAAATAAAATTTTGCACTTTAAAGCCAAATTGTGCGTAGTGCAGGTCGGCGGCAGCACCAATTGTTCGTTTCCTTGAGATTGCGGACGGTTTTAACTGTCCCACAGCGCGCGCGATCAGTCTGATTAACTTGTTTTTGAAGAAGATTAAAGATGCTGATATTCGTATTTACTGATAGCCTAGCTTGTATTATTAAAAAAATTGTATCATATTTTGTCCTGACCATGTTAAAAAACTTCAAATACTTAATAAATTCTTATGTTTTTTATATTTAAATAATGTCTGTTGTACATAAGTTGTTTATTTTTACTTTGCTTTGGTATGATACTGTCATATTTTTAACTTGCTGGTGTTTTGGATTTCGTAGTCTGTAAGCCTGCATGTATTTTTTTTATAAAAACATAAAATAAACGTACCCCTGAATCGAAAAGTGGTTTTTGACAAATCTATATTATTATCAAAAGGTAGGCCTTTTGATAAAATAACATAGTGTGGGGTGGGGTGTCATTGGATAGCTTTAATGACACCCCACACTATGGGATTAGTAACATTTTTTTTCATACCTACTTTACGTTGTAGAGGTAAGTACACTAAAAATACTTTTAAAAATTTTATTCTACCTCTTTTTTTGGAGTGATACAATACATTTATACAATTATGCTGAATTTAATATAATAAATTAATTAATATAATAAATGCCGAACTACAACTTTCTAGTACTTAGGGGCCGCTGAACTAAGATGAAGACGGACAGACGGACATGGCGAAATTACAAGAGTTCCTTGTTGACTTGACTACGGAGTCCTAAAAATGGGGAAAAAACAACAGCAAAGACAAAGCAATCCCACCCGAAGAGATGACCAGAGAGCATTAGCATCCTGAAAATCCGGATCGGAGCTCACGAATTTCAATATCCTCTACCCTTGCGCGGACACCCCTTGCTAAAACGGACATGCGTGTACCTACCTACACACCCATACCTCTTGCGTTATTAATTTATCTGTAGAGGAGAACTAACCATAGCCCCTCTCCACCCACAGGAGGTGATGTTTAAACATTTCCAAATGAGTATGCAGAGTACAGTTCGTATATACCCAGAGACGTTGAGTTAAATTACTCGGGCGTTAATTAAAGCCTGCTATTCTGTACATGACAAGTATTTGGAGTATGGACCTTTGCAGTGGAAACTGTTTCGTTATAGTTATTGCGGCGCGCAAGATGTTTATGGAGTACTTACTAAGGCAGATTTTTGTAGCAGCACGTAAAGTAACCTGTGAAGGTTGATTTTTGTAGCAACGCTTAAAAAGGTTGAGAACAGATTCATAGCTTTCATACTTCTATTACATCTGATCTTTCATAAGAAATTGTAGATTTTCTCAAACACATCGCTTACAACTTCTTTATTTAACAGATGCATCAGTAGTATTAAAAACAATGAGTAATGACTTCATTATTATTGTTAATCAAAGTAACATCATTACGATGATGTTTTTGGAGCCCTGATAAGTTGTTATTCGCATTTCTTCATAAAAACTTAAAGAGTTGGATGAGCAAACCAAGATATTAATTAACTTAATTATACAGGGTCACTGGAAATATGACGTATTCCTGCTAAGGGGTTATAGATGAGGTCAAAACAAATATTTTTTGTCAAATAACTTTTTTTCAAAAAAATAATAGTTTTTGAGTTAATTGAAATTAAGTATTTTTTTACCAAAGGTACGTTTTCAGACACAAAAATTTAAAATAAAAAATAACTACTCATTCGATTCCGGTTTTTTCATTATTTTGGGATAGAAAAGAATCTAAGTGTTGATACTGAATAAAAAAATAAACAAAAAGTACAGGTGTTTATAAAAAAATAAATCCTTAAATGCATTTATTTTTTTATTTTTTTCAGATTTTTTAGAAATAGCATCAAATATCTTTAAAAAAAGTCCTAGTAACTAAGCGTGCATAATATTTTAAAAACATCACCATCTATTCAGCTTTCAGTTGAGGTATAAAACTTAATAACAACTTAAATAAAAAATGAGAAATTAAGACTTAAGTAAATAGCAGTCCCATTTCATGTAGCAAAAATTTCCTACTTCAAGCGCTTCGAAGGTAGCCGTATTATCCTACTTATATCATAAATGTGAAAGTTTGCTTGTTTGGATGATTGTTAATCAATCACGCAAAACGACTAAACGGATTTGGATGAAATTTGGCACACAGACAGTTTATAAACAGGATTTAAACATAGGAGGACACTATCTTGGTTAAAGGTTCCCTAGGGATTTTCTCGAATGTAATTGCGGACAAAGTCGCGGGCGGAAGCTAGTTTGCCATAAATGATCGTGCTTACTAAAAATACTTTCGTCCGAGTGAGTTTGAAACAGAATTATTTTCCGCCGATGAGTCAAAATTTGATACAGACAGCATCAAAAATAACCATGCATATCAGCCATTTTTAATGACCCGCTGCTGGGGATCATTAAAAATGGCTACCCGGTACCCGGTTATTATAAATCGTAATAAAAAAATAAATTTATAAAATATTATAAATCGGGTACCCGGTTTTTTCGATTCTTTTCGATTCTTTTTTTGGTTTTTTATTTACAATTTTGTTTCATGTTAAGTAAAAAAAAAACGCGTTTTTTTTATTAAAATCAAATTATTTACATAAAATAAAACACGAAAACATAAAAGAAACAGGTAGGTACTTAATTCTTATAGGGTCTGTAGTAGAATAGGTAGGAGTAGAACTCCTACAGTGTACTGTTTCATTTCTTCTAATCTTCTCTTATACAATAAATAAAGTAACAATAAATTGCACAGGAATTGACGATAGGAACAATAACAGTCAAACATAAAAGGAAGTATTCACGAAAGAAAAGCAAATAACTATTTATTACGTACCTACCACAATAATAATGAATTTCACTTTTTGACTGAATAAATAGTAGAAAAAGTCATTGTATGAGATGCTCTCCCAATAAAATAGCTTTTTAAATCAGGAGATATAGGTTTTTTAAATGCAGTTAACTAATTTTGACCCAACCCTTATGCAGTTAACCAATTTTGATCCAACCCCAATGTAATTAACTAATTTTGTTACAAACAAACACGTGTTTGTTTACGGTAGTAGGTACATACTTTGTATAGAAATTAACTATTTTGTTAAAATGCTTACAAAAAAATAGTTTTTACCCATTTTTGTTCCGTTAGTCTGTATTGAAGTAATTTTTGTATCGAATTAATATCAGCATCAGGTAGGATTATAAAAAATAAGGCCTTACAACATGTGTCACATCATCTTCTGCCCCTTGGGTAGTTAACTATTTTGGTTCCGTCGCTCCTCAATTGTGCGCGCCATCACAACTTAAGCCATCTAAGCAAGCAGTAAGATTTGTTATTTTGTTATTTTTTATTTTTTAAAAAACGAGAATCTTAAATTAGTAAGAATCGATTCTCACAGGACAGAAAAGAATCGGGTTTTCCCGGTTATTTAGGAATCGGTTAAAATCGGTTCCATGCCCTAGATATTATTTTCTTATTAGGCTGTTTTTCAGAAATATCCTAGCTAATATTATAAATGCGAAAGAGAGTTTGTTTGTTTTGCTTTCATGTCCGCGTCTTAGCTACTGAACTGAAAATCCTGAAACATAGCGTACCTGCACGTCCTAACTACTTAACCGAAAATCACGACATATTGCATACCTGCACGTCCTAGCTACTCAACTGAAAATCATGAAATATTGCATACCTGCACGTTCTAACTACTCAACTGAAAATCCTGAAATATACACGTCCTGCATACTTGCACGTCCTGGCTACTCAACCGAAATCATGAAATATTGCATACTTGCACGTCCTAACTACTGACCCGTAAATAATAAAATATTGCATACCTGCACGTCCTAGCTACTCAAATGATGATCATGAAATCTTGCATATCTGCACGTCCTAACTGTAAGGTATTTATATCTTATATGGCGGGTAGTACGCAATAAAGTCAGTTAGCTTCCAACCGGCGTTTCATTACTCAGCACTGGCGACGGGCTGCTGATAAAACGGTTTAAACCTAAAAAACCCACGCGTATTTAACGTTAATTATTGTGTTATTGCACGTATAGTGTCTCTAGTGTGTTTATTGCAAATAATTTCAAGTTTTTACGATGCCGATCGGCAAAATTGAACCTTTCGATCTAACCTCAAAACAATGGCCGGCTTACGTAAGACGTGTCAATCAGTTCATTTTATTAAATGAAATAAAAGCGGAACTAAAAGTGTCGATGTTAATAACGGTAGTCGGCGACGCCACTTATAGTTTGATGTGTGATTTGTGCGCACCTGATAACCCAGAAGATAAGACCTACGAACAATTGGTGGAATTAGTAAGGGCCCACCTCGAGCCGCAGCGTTCGGAAATAGCCGAAAGACATATTTTCCGGCAAAGAAGACAGCGATCAGGGGAATCGTTAACGGAGTATCTTCAAGCCTTGAAGCACCTCGCTGTCACCTGCAACTTCGGCCACCGACTCGAGGAGGATCTCAGAGACCAGTTTGTGTCGGGACTCGCCAGCGAAGTGATGCGATCTCGTATTTTCGCTGAGAAATCTATAGATTATCAGAAAGCGGTGGAACTAGCTTTGGCTCTGGAGGCGGCGGACCGACATGCCGAGACGAGCGGTGGCGTCGGCCAGGCTGCGGCGGGGAGCATCGGGGCCGGCAGCGGTGTGGGGGAAAACCTGCACGCGGTGCGCGCCCAAGGCGGCGGTAGCGGCGGCGGCGCCGCGCGGCAGCGTGTGAGGGGCTCGGCGGCGGGCGCGAGAGGCGCGGGCGGCGGAGCCCGGGACGGCACGGCATGTTGGCGGTGCGGCAAGGCCCACCCGGCCAACCGATGTCGTTTTGCAAATTACAACTGCGATAAGTGTAACCAGCGGGGTCATCTACGTGTGATGTGTGATAAAGTACATAATCGTTCGGGTAATTATTTTGGTGAACCGCGACATAATTTTGTAGATGAGTGTTCGGAAGATGATGAGTTCTTCAACATTGCGGTATCGTCGTCTCGAGGTAACAAACCTTTTTTTATTAACATTCTAGTGAATTCCAAAGGATTAGAGTGCGAAATCGATACCGGTAGCCGTATTTCTGCTATTAACGAAGACTGTTATAAATTGTTATTTAAGCACCTGATTTTGCAAACTGATAATTTGATATTACGTAGTTATTCAGGCTCAAAAATTGAACCCCTCGGATTTATTCTTGTAAATATTAAATTCAAAAATGTGACCGCAAATAATGTTCGTTTATATATCATTAAAGGCGGGGGCAGGCCGTTACTCGGCCGTGATTGGTTGAGTGCACTAAAAATAACCCAAATTAATGTAAATAAATTAGCCGAGGAGGACAATTTAGTGAGCCAATTGTGTAAAGAGTATCCGGAAGTGTTCACAGACCAACTAGGTACTTGTAAAAAAACGTTACGGCTACAACTCGCAGATTGCGACCGTGTGTACTATCGCGCGCGGCCTGTGCCGCTGGCCTTACGCGAACGGGTCGAACGCGAGCTCAAGCGTTTACAACGCGACGGTTCCATATACCGGGTGGAACACTCGGATTATGGAACCCCGATTGTGCCTGTGGTTAAAAGCAACGGCGAACTTAGAATATGTGGGGACTACAAAATTACAATAAACCCTAAGTTAAAACGAGATTATTATCCCCTTCCGCGTATCGATGAACTTTTTGCTACCTTAAGCAACGGAGAGGAATTCACAAAAATAGATCTTCGGCATGCTTATGAACAGGTTTTCTTGGAACCTGACTCCCAACCGTTCACTACGATAACGACACATGTGGGTACATTCACGTACCGCAGAACACCGTACGGTTTGTCTTGTGTACCAGAACAGTTTCAAAAACTCATGGAGGAGACGTTACGCGGCGTTCCCGGTACAGTAGTATTCCTGGACGATATTTGTGTCACGGGACACAATCGACACGAACACATGCGCAATCTACGGGCTGTACTTGAACGATTACGTCAAATGGGTTTAACAGTTAAGTTAGAGAAATGTAAATTTTTACAAAAAAGTGTAAACTATTTAGGTTTTATAATCGATAAGCATGGGTTGCACCCAGATCCGACTAAACTCGAGGCGATCGCCAAAATACCCACACCCACGGATGTCACACAGTTAAAAAGTTTTCTCGGTTTACTCAATTATTATGGTAAATTTATACCCAATTTAAGTTCTTTATTACATCCGCTTCACCAGCTTTTGAGAAAAGACATCCGATGGGAGTGGGACTCAAATTGTGCAAAAGCATTTCAGGATGCAAAGAATGTTTTATTAAGTGATAAAGTGTTGGCACACTATGAGGAGGGGCGGCCACTCGTACTGTCAGTGGATAGTAGTGCATACGGCGTAGGCGCGGTCCTGGCGCACCGCTACGACGACGGCAGCGAGCGTCCCATTTGTTGCGCTTCGCGCACATTAAATAGGACGGAACAAAATTATAGTCAATTAGACAAAGAAGCTTTAGCGATATACTACGGCATAATAAAACACCACCAGTACCTATTTGGCAGGCGGTTTATACTACGTTCTGACCATAAGCCACTCACTTACATATTCAGTGAAAAAAAAGGTATTCCGCAGACAGCGGCCAGTCGGCTGCAGCGTTGGGCCGCGCGGTTAGCGGGCTACGACTTCACTATCGAGTTCGTGAGATCGGCGGACAACAGTCCGGCCGATACCTTGTCACGGCTACCTCTGTCATACGAGTGGCCTCCCGTTTCCCAAATAGATTATTTAAATTATGTTGAAGAAACTGTACCTATTGATTTTAAGGATGTCGCTAAAGAGACTCAGAAAGATCCCGTTCTGTGTAAAATTCTGGGGTATTTAATGTTTGGTTGGCCGTCGTCGCCTATTTGTGATGATGAAAAACTTTTTTTTGCTCGTAAAGAAGATTTGTTTACGGATCGTGGATGTATAATTTATAGGTACAGAATAGTCATTCCTTTGAAGTTACGATCGGAAGTTTTAAAAGAAATTCATAGTGGCCATGTAGGCATGAACAAGATGAAAAATATTGCTAGGAGCTATGTTTACTGGCCGAACATAGATAAGGAGATAGAAAACGTGTGCCGCGCTTGTGACGCTTGTCGCTCGGTCCGCGACGCGCCCGCGCGCGCCCCGCTGCACCCCTGGGAGTACCCGCTGCACCCCTGGCAGAGGTTACATGCTGATTTTTTTGATTGCGCGGGTAAAAGATTTTTAATTGTGGTCGATGCACACTCAAAGTGGATCGAGACGGTCCCTATGGCGGGTACTTCAGCGAGTGCAACTATCACTTCTTTGCGGTCCATTTTCGCACGTTTCGGTATTCCATCACAATTAGTGACCGACAATGGCCCGCCATTCTTTTCTGAAGAATTTAAACAATATTGTGTAAAAAATAAAATTAGACATAGTACTTCGGCACCGTACAGACCCCAAGGTAACGGCGAGGCGGAGAACGCTGTGAAGACAGTAAAAAAAGTCATAAAACGTGCAATTTTTGAAAAAGTAGATATTTTAACCGCGTTGTATAGATTTTTATTCCAATATCGCAATGCCGAACACGCCACTACGGGGGTCTCGCCCGCAATCGCACTTTTTGGACGTCGTCTTCGGGGACGTTTAGACGCGCTGCGTCCAGACAGTGCGGCCGTGGTTTACGCCGCACAAGATAAACAGATAGCTGCGGCGGGCGGACAGCACACCCGCCTCGCACCTGGCGATCAAGTACTCGCTCGCGACTACTCCAAGACGGGGACTAAGTGGGCAGAAGGTTACGTTTCAGAAATTACAGGACCCGTTTCTTGCAAAGTAAAGGTGGGGGACACAAATCAATGGCGTAGACATTATAATCAAATATTGCCACTTAGAAACCGTTATTCTCTTTCGCGCGCGAGTACACAACCGTCGAGAGAAATTACGGAAGGGTCTGACGGTCAATCTTTACAGCCGAATAGTGAACTAGGAGGTGACGGTAAGGACGCGACTCATGATGAGCAGGTGGTTACGGAGACTGATTCGAAAGACGAATTTGAGGACGCGGTAGAGGAAGCTACACCGTCGACTCGGCCTGAGCCGCGACCTTCTCTGCCACCTGATGCTTCAGAACGAGCTAGGAGAGTTCATAGGAGGAATAAGAATAAATTATGTAATTATGAAGTAAAGACGGATGCCCATTTCTGACCTGTCAAAGTGTTGTTTTGATTTAGTATATGGAAAAGTAATTTAAATAAATAAGGTATTGTACGGTCATGATAAGTATTCAAATATTATTTTATTTTATACGTCCACCCTGGGAAGGGCTGTTTGACAGGTCAATATATATGGGAAGTTGTCACTGTTCTTTTGATAAGATTTTCTATTTTAACTTTACATACATTCTTTGTATTTTTTGATTTGGTGGTGGGATGTGTAAGGTATTTATATCTTATATGGCGGGTAGTACGCAATAAAGTCAGTTAGCTTCCAACCGGCGTTTCATTACTCAGCACTAACTACTCAACTGAAGATTTTGAAATTTTGCACACCTGCACGTCCTACCTACTCAACTGGAAATCCTGAAATATTGCATAACTGCACGTCCTAGCTACTGAACCATAAATCATAAAATATTGTATACCTGCAAGTCCTACCTAATCAACCGAAAATCATGAATATTGCATACCTGCACGTCCTAGCTACTCAACTGAAAATCATGAAATCGTGCATATCTGCACGTCATAACTACTCAACTGAAGATCCTGAAATTTCGCATACCTGCACGTCCTAGCTACTCAACCGAAAATCATGAAATATCGCATACCTTTCATGCAGAAATAATTAAAAAAATCTTTCTATAACTGTGTCACTTGGGATTGGGATTTAGTAAGTAACGATACCCCACACATCTACATAATTTTAGGCACATAGAAATTTTCGTGGAATATAGAAACTCCCATACATACACGCCTACAATGAACCCTGGACATAAACTCCTATTTTGGGCAGTCGTTTAAGAAAGTACTGCTCGAGTGTTGGAGAAATTACTGTCCACGCAGACAAAGTCACGAAATCTAGCAGGCACTCGCTTACAAGTGTTTTTTTTTACTAATTAAGTATGAACATGTTTTCAACATTATGAATTTAGTATTAACAGCCTTACAATAATATTACAAAGATTTTTAAATATCTTTTGGACCAAAAGTCTCAGCAGAATTAAAAATCAAAACATTTTATTATATTTTATTCAAATTCTGAATTAAGATTACCAACTTTTATTTAAAAGTCAATAACATTAGTACTCACTCTGTTCAATTTCATAAAAATAAAATAAACACCTTAGTTATTAAGACATCGCAATTACTTACAAATAATGTTACCTATAGTTGGAAGGAAAACTTTCGCAACTCGGCCAAAGTCGTGATATAAGAGAGTTTAATAGTTATTTTCATAGTTTGTCTCATCCCGACTGAATGAAAGTCAACGACACCGGACAGGACAGGTTGACCCGCGGACACAACCACAATAACAGGCGGGCCATACATGCTAAGATTACGCGGAAAGTCGCGTAATTCGTTTAGTCGCGACTGAACGTATTTCTGTGATGGTTATGAAAATCAATGTTTTTAACTTAGAACTTGCAGGTGAAGTTTTTTATTCTCTTTCGTCTTAAAAGTATTTAATATTAAAATTAGGTAAATGTATTAGATTGCATTTTACTATTATTTATGTTTATTATTCCAGTGTCTTCTATTTTCTGTATAAAAGGGAAGTCTCATAAATTAGCCATGTTGGACGTTGGTCAACTAATACTATCTAAAAGAATGATAGAAATAAATAGAACTTAATTTAGAAAACAATACTTACTAAAACAACAAAAAATACTTGTTTAGCGTTTGAGATTGCGTTAAGACTTGAGATATAAATTACTGAGAAAACTATAAAGTTGTCTAAGATATTTTAGTGATTATGATCCTGTATCTTTTTTACAATGTTGTTTTAAAAACGTTAAAAAATAATACCTATCGAAAATTAAATACAGACGATGCAACATGCAGTTGCATGTTAAGCAAAGATATGCAAGACGTGATTGTGGCTTGCTGACGTTAAGACATTTTTTAAGGCCGTTGTATGACCGAAAGTGGCGCCCTCAGAGGTTTTTATTTAATAAGTCATTAATAGAAAAAGATTTTAATAATGTCTCTCGTGGAGATTTTAGGGCCCATGGTCTAGTATTTTTAGAGGGTATCACTATATGCCCTCGTAGTCATTCGTAGAAGAAGATAGAAAATGTGTCAAAAACGGCCACTTTTAGCAGTTTTGCTATCTACTTCTACGAATGACTACGAGGGCATGTAGAAATTACTTCTAAAAATACTAGACCATGGGCCCTAAAATCTCCACGAGAGACATTATTAAAATTGTGTTTTAGAATTATAATATTAAATAAAATTCGCCGCGGCGCCACTTTCGCTCAGGGTACCGCCTTAAGGCGATTCCCTGACCGAAAATGGCGCCTTCAGAGGTTTTTATTTAATAAGTTGTTAACAGAAAAGGATTTAAATAAAACTTCTCGTGGAATTTTTAGGACTCATAGTCTAGTATTTTTCGAAGGTATCGCTATATTCCCTCGTAGTCATTCGTAGAAGTAGATAGCAAATGTATCTAAAACTGCCACTTTTAGCAATTTATCTATCTACTTCTAGCAGTGGCTACAAGCGAATGTAATGATACCGTTTAAAAATACTAGACTATGGGCCCTAAAAATTCAACGAGAAATTTTACTAAAATTGTGTATTAGAATTACAATATTAAATAAAATTCACAGCGTTGCCAGTTTCGGTCAGAAAAGCGCCTTAAAGACATAAATTAAAACTATTATAAATAGTTTCAGATAGTTTTGGATATAAATAAAAGATTTGATATTTTATCGACTTAAATTAGCTTTTTTATTTATGTCATCAAACATATACAATAAAACTGTAAATTATAAATCATCGTTTTTGATGGGATTTTCATAGTTTGATAGATGTTTCCCAGGTTCCACCCACCCAAATCAGACGAAACATAGCTTAGATTTTAAGTTGGACTACAAGCTACCAAACTGTGAAAATTTCATCAAAATTCGTTTAGCGGTTTTAGCGTAATGCGCGCACAAACATTTAGAAATTCGTTGCGTTTTAGACCAACTGATACTAAGTCACTCTATACCTATGTATAGTTAGATGGGTCGGGTTATCACTCGTCAGTTTCCCTAATTCGTCAGTTTCTTAAACTGGTCAATTTCTAATAGATTTCTATAAAATTACTTCCATAAAAGACTACGAAATGCTTGAATTTTGTTACAATTCACCATCTTGCTCGTCGTTCACCATTTTTTGGTAAGAATAAGTGTTTGTCATAAAATACATGATTGTAAAATGACTAGACGATTAACTTGTCCATTTTATTTTAAGGTTGACGTTTTAAATAATACTCTTATTAACTAAAAAAACCCTAACTTCCACAATAGCGTTGTGATCAAGTGCTGTAGTGGTGTGATTATCTGTTGGGCGGCAATGTTTGTCATTTTACGCCCAAGCGTCAAAACGGAGAGCGTTAAAACGTCGTTTTGGTGAGGTGTAGAAAGTAGTCTTTAAAGTACACTTAAGAAAATGTAGTCTACATGCAGAAAGGAAGCTAAACTTTTGTCCTTTGGAAATCGATGTTCACGCGTTCTTGATGAACACAATACCACACAACAAGATTAAACTTCATACCGAGTACAAATTAAATTACTACGGAATTTTGTATTAAATTCCGTAGTAAATTACAAGTGTTTCGGCCAAATACTCAAACGAAACTTAAAGTTAAGGCCACCTTAAATTCAAAAAAGTTGTCAGTATTGACAGAAACTCTATGAAACTGACAGCTTCCTTAAAGTTAAGGAGACCTTAACTTAAGATTTTAACTAAGAAGCCTTTGAGTATTCGGCCATTCGACTGTTTTTCAAGTCTCCAGGCGCAGTGGCTCTGCCCAGCAGGATATTTGAAACTGCTCAGATTAATCTCTATTGCAATACTACTAATTTTCATACAATATCTAAGAGCTCAGTCGGATCTCAAAATTTTTGATGGAAATCAGCAGTTTTTACTGTGGCGCCTCTAGAACACTTCTTCACGCCTCCAGTTCGAAGTCGCTCGTAGTTGAGTAGATTCGTAGATACGCTGAGTCCAAAGACTGAAGTTACCACTTCTACAATTCCAGGGCCGATTCCTGAACCGGTCAAAGCAGAAAATCGAGTTTTTCAAAAATATCTCGTTGTTTGTTAAATTGTTCATTTAAGTACAAATGACATCTAATTTGGGATTCTACCTATTGATATTTTAGTACGTCGAAAGATTTTGCTCGTTCTCCTTTGTACGTTCTAGCTACGAGCTGAATCCCAGTACAAAGGGACTTTATTGCTTTTAAATTAAGTCTTTCATTATGTCCACTCTAAAGATACGTATGTAAAGTATGTAAAGTCTGAACGGACTAGGAATTGTATAAAATGTGGCCGAACACATTTCCATTGCCAAGGGAATTTGCACAAGGAGGAACAAGGAAGAAGCGGGGGAAACCCCTTTCTCGGGGGGGAAGGGACGTCCGACCGCCCTACATACGTAGAACGGCCACTGGACTTGGAGCAAAGGTTGCTCTACTTGCGACTTTATTTTTTGGGCGGTAAGGTTTATGCGGAGTGAATATTGGTGTGGTGGTCCACACCGAGGGTAGGCTGTTTACAACGCGCCGGGCACGCACGCCGTCGTTCTCTGTTCTAGAGAATCAGGGCTGCTGGCCGGACATGCAGGGCTGCCAGTTTACAAATTATTGGAAATGTGGAGTTTAATTTTTTTTTTTACAAAAAAAATAATCAGTTCCGATTTTAACAAAAGCTGAAAAGGTGAAAAGCTGGAAAGCTATGTAAACGACAGTTTATTGATAATCATTTAAATATGGCTTTGTTATATGTAATATGCATACTATTTAAAAATACGTATTAGAGACTCTGTTACTAGTCATCGAAACATTCAGGCCGTCAGAAAAAATGTGTATTCAATATCAACCACTAAAATTAATGTTGGTTAAAAATAAATATTTTAAATAAATCATCTTCTAATTAAAAAAAATAACTGTGTAGTTTTCAAAAGCCTTATCACATCTACAGAACCAAATAGGGTAGGTACTCCGATCACAAAATTAAATTTTCAAACGTTCACCAATCACACACATTTCACTGAATTCATAACTCTCTTACAAATTACGCATTTCACAGCGAAATGCAAATAAAATAAAATTTTAAAATATTCAAATAGTATTGAATAGTTCGAATTAACCCTAGCTGGCCGTGGATGACGCAGGGGGGCAGGCGGGGGGGTTGGGTGGGCGGTCGGGCGGCCCCCGTCACCCCGGCAGGACGCGGCCGGTAACACGAGTGCCTATGCGAGGCATGTATCTTGGACGGGCGCAGATATAACAGAGAAGTAGCCCCCAGTACGAAGCTGGAAGCGTTTTGTAGGGAAAGATGCTCTGCTTCAGTTTAAATTAAAGTTTTTGATGTATTGAGTTACTTATGTAAGCCTAGTTCGCTACGTGGTGTGTTTGACGTTATCCTAAAATTAACTAAAATCAACACACATGCCAGCCAATGTACTACTATCAAAAAATCTTCAAATCTCACACTACGCACAACTATCAAAGGCATTGTAAATGTAATTTTGCAATAAAATACTCGGCGCTGTTATCAATGCTCCATACGCTCCATACATTTAATAAGAATTCATTCTTTATTCGTACTGACGATAATGTGAACGGAGCGCAGACGGACCCGCTACAGTCTACAATTTTTGTCCGCCCGCCTCCTGAGATGGCTCAAACTGTAGCTCAATTCAATGCTGAGATTTAAATTTTCCGTTTCTTGAATAGCGAGTTCAAAAAAAGTTATTGCGACTTCTTTTACATAAATGCCTGGTACTTTTCAACAAACTGATTGCTTTGTTAGACTTGGTCTCCAACAGTTAGGACTCCTGTGTTGAGAGCTATGGAGAAAATAATGACCGATTCTGATGAACAAGTACTTTGATTAGCTCCTTTACATTCATGCTAGCCTGGTAATTTTCGTTTTAATTATAGTTCAAGGTTCACTGTTATTAATGCCGCATAGGCTCTATACATAGTTATTGGGAATTCATTCTTTATCGTACTGACGATAAAGTGAACGGAGCGCAGTCTGACCTCGCGCGAAAGGGACTCTACAGCCTACATTTTTCAGGGTTCCGTACCCAAAGGGTAAAAACGGGACCCTATTACTAAGACTCCGCTGTCCGTCTGTCTGTCTGTCTGTCACCAGGCTGTATCTCATGAACCGTGATAGCTAGAAAGTTGAAATTTTCACAGATGATGTATTTCTGTTGCCGCTACAACAACAAATACTAAAAACAGAATAAAATTAATATTTGAGGGGGGCTCCCATACAACAATCGTATTTTTTTTTTGCCGTTTTTTGGTACGGAACCCTTCGTGCGCGAGTCCAACTCGCACTTGGCCGGTTTTTTTTGTCCGCCTGCCTCCCAAGTTAGTTCAATCCCGAGATCCATTTTTTCCGTTTCTTAAATAAGGATCTCAAAAAACATATTCGGAAATTCTCGATTCAAGTCAAATTTTGGAAAATCTCTAAAAGTTACTGACCAATTTTAGGAATTCAAATTGCGCTTTGAAGCCCTCTGGCCTTAAAGCATTAAAAAAATTGTGCTCTAAGCCTCCGGCAGACGCACATTTTGACATCATAGTTCATTTGCGTACCTCTCATATCTGCGAAACTACAGGCAAATATCACGATTTCATAAATGGGGACTCTATACTCGATCACGAAAACAAACATTTTCAATGTTAGTAAACAAACCTTTTCCTTTAATCTTCTATGAATACACACTAAATCGAACATCCTCAGATACAACTTCCATAATTATAGACTCAACATACAAAAATATTTTATAAAATAACGAAGTAGAGCAGCTTTCGAGAATAAAGCTATTTTACATGTGCGCCAACTATAGCCGCCCGCCTATGGGTAGGTAGGGCAGTTGGAATAGATTCGACGACGCCGAATACATTTTGAGCCTCGTGTGCTGCCTTGGAATAGGCGGCCGATTCCTTTGCCGAATCACGTTCGATTTTAAAAGAAAAACTTCACTGCTGTGTTTTGGTACTTTCTCTTTGTTCGGATGTGTACGAACTTACTGAGAAACATCTTGTGTTCTTGTGTTAATCCCAGTTCGGGTTGACCTGGGAGCTTTCCGTTCTTAAAAAGTTGTATTTGTTTTATAAGTACTCGATTTGAGACATTTTAACCTATAAAAATAAGTTTTAAAATTCTTCTGATTTAAGCATTCTTTTAATTTCGACGTTTTGTTATCAATATATAGACAGAGGTTTAAATTTGAAAAAAATTACAACAAGCATTCCACTGATATTGAAACAAAACAATGAAATAAAAAACAAAGAAAAACATACATTTGAGTTCAAGTAAGTTTCCATACAGATTCTATTTGTGCCGCACGAAAGAATTGAATGAAATGACGTCACAACAAATGAGTATTGCTGACCTAAAGGGCCACTAATAAGAGGGCACGGCCACTACCCTTTTTCTCGCCCTTCGTGAAACGCTACTCTCATAGAATGTGTTCCATGGAATAAAAATGCCAATAAAAGTTATGGAACAAAATAATCATCTTGATTATTCAAAAAACTTAATTAAGATTTCGTTTTACATGAATTTCGTTAATATAAAAATAAGTAGACACCTATTTTATAAAAGACAATCTTTTACCGTGTATGTCCAGATAAATCTCAATCAAAAGGTATTTATAGAAATGTTACAACAATGTTCGGCTCATTTACGCGTGATGTCATAAGTTAAGCCGAATCTTGTAACTTTTGTTAGGGAAAACAAACGATTTTGTGCTCTTTTCGCAGGTCATAAAGTATATTATCCTGAATGAGAACGCAAGTTGATCCCACTTCGTTTTGTCATAACTTTTAATGTCGTGTCTATTGGGGATATGTTCTTTTAATGTTATACCCTTTCTTCAACTTTCTTGTAACGTAGTGATATTATAAACTATCTATCAATAAAAGCATAATTTAATAGTGATTTACAACAACTTATAATGATTAAAATAGTTAAAATAGGAGGAGTGTTAATGTAAGGTGTTGCTGTTGTTGGTTTAGAAGCCCCATCAGTGAATCACGTCAACGTAAGAGTTGGACGTGACAACAACACAACATGCGTTAAAGGCAAATCTGCAAATTCAATTAAGGCTCGCATTTTTCGGACGCAGAACTGTCGGGCAGCCGTTCGCCGGCGGCGTCCGTTCCACATTAGAAAATTTCTCTCGAAAATTGAAGATATTTCGCCTTTTCCCGAGGGGTGGCTCGACACTTATGGTCGTCGTACTGCCTGCACAAGGCTTTTTACATAAAGTCCGTACGTATTATGTAGCTATCGATCGCAGGGCGGCCTGACCAGGGTACGCAGATGACGGCCCCTGCCACCCCCGACCCCCTTTCATTATGTAAGTGCGTAACGCGTGTTCGCAGAACCTGATTACAGGGGTCTGTTTTTTAACTGACCCCCTTGCTTGGTGGCGATTAAACTTAATTTGAGATTGTCCTCGATGCGATTAACTTACACTAGCGTTGTGTCTGCAATTAGGACGTCATTAATGGAGTTTATGTGACGCTGAAAAATGAAATGTGATTTTTTAAAATTGTTTTTTTAGTTTTATTTAGAACCAGTTGTTTATAATAATCAAGAAACTATAATGAACATTTCGGTGACCATCTGCAAATATAGAAAATAATTAGTTAGGTACTTTTATGAAGTAACTTTTTGGATAAAAGAGATATCAAATAGAGATCTAGAAAAAAAAAGAATTGAGTCTAGGAAAACGGATTATATTTGAGATTCTTAAAATATTAGTATCCTTAATATTAATCATAAACACAGACGGACGTTTCAATATGCCTTTATACCAACATCTATCTATTTCATGCGAACATCAAAAGATGTTCGGTAGGTTGGTATCTAAAATAAATTCAGAATTTTCACATCGGCTCCCATCAAAGGAACTGTGGGGGTAAGGTAAATCAATAAAGTGACCACTACGTATCATGATGTAAGTATAGGAGTATTAAAATACCCTCTTTTCTTACACGAAAAAATCAGGCCAACAACATCCGCAGGATTTGGAAAAAATGATGGAAATATTGGAAAATTTTCTTTGTAAAAAAACTACGTAGATAACCTCTTGCTTTACGTTTGATAACATTGCTGTTTATTTATATTTGTCTATTTGTGGACTATATAGGTTTACTTCAAGGCTAGTTTTCCAAGGCTAGTGAAAAAATAATTTGAGTCATTCAGTGATTCGTCCCACCACCCATACGTCCCACAAATCACTGAATTAAAAAAAACCGGTCAAGAGCGAGTCGGACTCGCACACCGAAGGTTCCGTACTGTCATAATTGTACCATCAAACCACACTGCAGAGTAGAATAATAAAATTAGTATTGCAGTTTTAGGTCAGCGCCATCTCATGACCGATAGTGGAACTAATGTTAACTTTTTTATAAATTTGATAATTTATATAAGAGTGTGCTATATTGAGACATCGTTTTATTTTTCCTGTAATCTTTATATGAACTGCTATCACATAGAATTATTTCAAATTTTTCTCCTTGCAAACTTCGGAGATAAGGGGGGGAACGGTATTTTTTTTTACATTTATCATCATAAGCCGAAAACTATGCGGCTTAAAACAAAAAAAAATGATTGAAAACGTGCAAACGGCGCTTTTTCATATGACACCCCACCTGCCCTAGTAGCCCCACTTCAAATTTTTAAGACCCCTTTTCAGTCCCTGTTGTAAAAAATATATTTATTTTTTTATTTTTTTCTTATTTGCAAAATAGTTGGGCAAATGTCATCTCAAACTATTCTAAATTTCAAGTTGATACCATTAGTAGTTCTCGAGATATCCAGCTGTAACAGACAGACAGACAGACTGAGTCACACCATAAGGGTTCCTTTTTTACCATTTTGGTACGGAAACCTAAAAATGATTGTTCTGCGATCCGATTCGATGACAGTGTGGTGGGGGGTGTGTAATGTATGACCTAAATTTACATGCACTAACGATTAGAGGATATAATAACATTTCATATAATTTTATTTGACATACCGATCAAATAATATAACATACGGTAAATATAATTTCACTTGACCTAAATACATGTGATATAAAAACTATTTGACACAATAATCATTTGATCTAATTAACAGATGAAATAAAGCACATTTCATATAACATTCATTTACTCTATTCAACATTAAAAACAATTTTATTTGACCTATGATTTAAATGCTATAAAAACAACCATAGCCCAAAAATATGATTTCATTACTTATATATTTTTATCCACACCCATGCTTTAAATCCTCCATAAAGGGTTCTAAAACAGTTAGCTTACTGCCAAAATTACAGTATCGCTCCGCTGCGAGTGGTCAAAACACTAACCTAACCTACCTGGTGTATTAAGTTTTTATTACAGCGGGGGCCAGCCTGGGGCCAGCCGCCCTGCACCCCCCAGCAAGCATTTTGCAAGCAAGCACCCAACATGCAAGCATGCAAGCAAGCATGCAGCAAGCAAGCATGCAGCAAGCAAGCAAGCATGCAGCATGCAAACAGCCATGCAGTAAGCAAACATGCAAGCAAGCATGCAGCATGCAAGCAAGCATTCAGCGTGCAAGCAAGCATGCAGCGTGCAAGCAAGCATGCAGCGTGCAAGCAAGCATGCAGCATGCAAGCAAGCATGCAGCGTGCAAGCAAGCATGCAGCATACAAGCACGCATGCATGCATGCATTGTGGAGCTCCGCTCGCTTCGCTCGCTCCGCTGCGTGTGGTCAAAACACTAACCTAACCTAACCTACTGGTAGGTGCATTAAAAGTGTTTCTTTATAGCGGGGGGCCTCAGGCCCCCCGACCCCCCCGAGCAGGGGGGCCAGCCCCCCTGCACCCCCCGCCAAGCATTTTGCAAGCAAGCATGCAGCTTGCAAGCAAGCATGCAGCATGCATGCAAGCGTTGTGGAACTCCGCTGCGAGTGGTCAAAACACTTACCTAACCTAAACTACTGGCAAGCTACATGCATGCTTGTATGCTTGCTTGCATGTCTAGTCATTGTTATGTTATAATAATATGTATACTAATAGATGTAAGTACATTAAACATAAGTGGATTTGATAATTAAGCAAGCATCATATTGATAATTAAGCAAGCATCATAATAACAAAAGCTGGTTATTTCTATTTTATAGTAAAAGTTGATTATAACATGTAAAATTAGATCAAATGATATGTATATGAAATGTAAGTTAGATAAAAAAGCGATATATCAAATGATACTTATGGGATATAAACGTTAGAGCAAATGTAAATATGGCAAATAATAATGATGACAAATGAATAATAGGTTAAATAAAAATTATGTCATTTATTTTTAGGTCAAATAAAAATTAGATGAAGTCAACGTTAGTGACATTGAAATTAGATTAACTGTTTTTATGGCAACCGAATCGCACCCTGTGGTGGGACGAATCACTGAATAACTCTGAGTTAAAAAATGGTGACTCTGATGCCTCTATGATAAATAGTTAAAAATGCGTATTAACAGTTGAAAATAAATGAAAATAGTACATTACAATACTAAATAATATACTTACTAGAAAATTACGACTTACACCAGATCAATTCTCGGACGGGAATCGAACCCACGACCTTTGTATATCCGGTCCAATGCTCTGACCGCTGAGCTACCGAGTCACTTGACATCGTCGAATTTCTTCTAGTATATCCTGCTCTTACGCTGTAAGCCAGCGTTATTTTACCAATGTGAGGAATTACCTCGACATTCAATTGAAATATCTCTCCAGATATTTTTGACAATTGATAAAGATGAAATAGCTTTATAATTTTTACATTTGAGATTTTTTGCATTCACTATGCTATTTTTATACAATACTAAATAATATTAGTGTAATTTTTTACTGTAATTTTTTCTAGTGAAAAAATAACAATACATTACGGTCGAGAACGGGAAGATTTTAAATTTACATTGTCAGGGATGGTTTGTTCATAGTTTGTTCACAAACTTATATTTACAGCTTGCTCTGTCTCTCTGCTGAAAACATCCTAAAACTGTTATAACTAGAGACCGGATTATATGCATCATAAAAAGCCCAAAATATGCATGCAAATATGCAAGAAAAATAGTTAAAATATGCACGAATATGCGGAATCCATAAATATGCATTTGCATATAATCCGGTCTCTAGTGATAACGATAAGCGTTACGAAAATGAAACATTTTTCATAATTTTACTACTAGAAAATATTTTGCGCTGCCTATAATAGAAACGTTTACAACTTCTCTTCGTTGCTCAATAATCTACCAAAAATTATTCATTGTAACATTCAAAGTGCTTACCATTGCGTTTAGTAAAGTGTTCGTAAGTTCGTAAGCAGAAGGCCCCTACTACATAAAAATAATAGCGATATTATAACGATGTTCGTTGTTCGATTTACTTCATTTTAAACCTTATAGGTAGACTATAGTGTCACGAAGTGGATCGAACATCGTCCGTGAATCGGGATTAATTTATTGGTAGTAGGCCCACAGTCTCGACTCAACCATAGTAGAATCAAATAAGTAAGTCATCTTACTCCGTCGCACGCACGCACTGGCCAATTTTATCGATGTTAAAGATGCATCAGTCATACTCCGCCGTACGCGTGCTCGCCGCTGCGCTGCCGCTCGTAATAATTTGTACATATACCTATCTACAGTATACTGCCCGGCATTTATATTGGCAAGAAAAAGATGAGACAAAAGATGCGCAGTAGCCATAAACTTAAGTGTTTATGGCTACTGCGCGTCTTTTGTTTCATCTTTCTCTTGCCAATTTATATGCCGGCATCTGTACCTACCATGCTTTCCTTAGATATTTTAGCAAAAAATATTTATTAGAATGAGGATATCTTTTACATTAACCTCAAATAATAAAGTATTTCGTAGGTACTTGTCGAAATAGACGAAATATTTTTCGGTAAGTATCATAATAATATGTGTAATTTGGTAAAAAAAAAACACTTTGTTACAAAAAAAGTCTTAATAATGTCTATTATTTGAGGTTTTGTAAATTAATTTTCAATTTGCAAATTTAAAGATTATAATTTTGATAAGTGTAGGTAAATGAAAAAGTAAACTTGACGGATTTAATTAGAAAAAAATAAGTAATGTAAAAAATACAATTTCATTATCGTTTTATTTTATTTATAAAGCCATCGTTTTAATTACGTAATCCTATTTCGACCGTAATTTTTCAAATCACTACACAGATAACATAACGCAGGTAATGAAAAAATTATAGTCAGTTCCTGGTCTATTACATAAAGTAATTAAAAAACTTTGTTTTATAGATCCCTGAAGCTTACCCTACATGGAAAAATTGTTTTGTATAGACTAGATTGTCGATTGACTATAAATGTTTAACAATTGAATAAACTTTAAGCGACAGCCCTATAGTGTTTACGTTTAGACTTTTTCACTCGCTCGAGGCTCGAGTTGGCCTACTTATTTGATTCAACTATGACTCAACGTAGAATCATTTCCACTGGCCGACTCGTAAGAGAAGCCGAAAACTTTGAGAAATGATGAAAAGGGGTACTCTGCATTAAGTATTCTAAAAGAGGAATCGGACAAGAAAAGCAAAGTCTTGTTTTAAATGAGGATCGAGACTTATATCGAACTTTTCCAATGATCGGACAAAAAGGAATTTTTCAATAAAGATGTTGAGAGCATTTCGTGTCATTTAAATTTTAGTATTTGAAATGGTGAGTGCTTTATTATGCTTGAAGGATATGAAATTAATAATGATAGCATCAAGATCAAGACATAATTTCCCAATAACATACCTATTCATAAGTAGGTATACTGAGTATCTATCTCTTGCTAGGACACTTGAAAAGTTTCTATGCTTTTTGGATTTTGAATTAAGAAACTTTTTTTTCTCGATTCAAAACGAAACCTACATAATAATAAAAAACCAGTCAAGAGCGAGTCGGACTCGCGCACCGAGGGTTCCGTACCATCATCATTGCACCATCAAACCACACTGCAGATAGCGTAATAAAATAAATATTGCAGTTTTAGATGCCGATAGTAGAACTAATGTTAAGTTTTTTAGAAATTTGATAATTTCTAAAAAAGGGTGCTATATTGTGACATCGTTTTATTTTTCCTGTAATCTTTATATAAACTGCTATCACATAGAATTATTTCAGATTTTTCTCTTTGCAAACTTCGGAGATAAGGGGGGGGTGACAGTATTTTTTTTACATTTTTCATAATAAGTCGAAAACTATGCGGCCTAAAACAAAAAGAAAAAAATATTGAAAACGTGCAAATGGTGTTCTTTCATATGATACCCCACATGCCCTAGTAGCTCCACTTCAAATTTTTAAGACCCCTTTTCAGTCCCTGTTTTGAAAAAGATATTTATTTTTTTATTTATTTCTTATTTGCAAAATAGTTGGCCAAATGTCATCTTAAACTATTCCAAATTTCAAGTTGATACCATTAGTAGTTCTCGAGATGTCCAGCTGTGATAGACAGACAGACTGAGTCACCATAAGGGTTCCTTTTTTACCATTTTGGTACGGAACCCTAAAAACTAAAATAGTATACGGACAAACCTACAAGCCAGCACTTCTGTTCAATGAAGTTTAATTTATAGATAAGTAGGTAGATACTATTTTGAATTGAATTTCTAATTTTCTGATTCATCGAATACATACCGACTTTCAATTTTGGTTGTAGTGAGAACTCTATCATTAGTTCCTCCTGTAAAATTAAATTATTCATCGAATTAGTCGCCCGATTAATAATGTCCCATATCATAATTTGCAAAGATGTTCCAAACGATACTCAAAAGAATATACATCAACATTGTACCTATGTATAGGTATATCTGAGTTTGTATGTCTGAAGTCCGCCTGACACACATAAAAATAAAATTTGGGTACAGTTCTACAACATACAGGGCACACTCTAACCCAACGAGATTGAGCTGATTTTCCTTTGCTCAGATATCAGCAATATGACTGTCCTACTTAATGTATTTTGATTGAAAGGGTTGTAACTGATCAAATTGGGTCGTTATTTTTAATTTATAATAAAGTACCATGGGCAACAGCGTCGCTTAACCACTGCTAAGATTAAAATCGCTTGCACGCCGCGCCCGCTGTCACATACGTTTAGTTCGTGCAGGGGCGAAACGCGCGCACACGAATTTTGTTGCAAGCTGGTTAAGCGAAGCTGTTGCCCATAGTACCTACCTAGGTATAGTCAGCGTCAAATTGATATGAGCCTTTATAGTAGTCAAAATGATCTGAAAAACAAAAAATCTATTTGATCTACGCAATTAGAATCATCATATTGTTGTAAGCACACTCTATCTCTCTTAATTCCCTCATAACTGAGGATCGTGATCACCGGCTGCTTTTACGATTTGCCTCCATCGGTCTCGGTCCATGGTTGCTCTCACTGCTTGATGGAATTTGCTTGAGGAGGTTGCTACTCTTACTTGGTCAGACCATCTGGTTGGCGATTGACCTCGGGCTCTCTTGCCTTCTATTCCACCAACCACGACCACACAAGGTGTTCAAAATATCTTATTACTCATTGTTTCATATTTATATGAGCAGTCAGTGTTCAAAATTATCTTAAGATCTCAAAGTTATCTGTGCCTATCAGTGGCGAGGGGTGACATTTTGGCAAAAGTAAGCCGTTCTACAGAAATGTTTTGATCTGCATAGTGGATCAGTGAGGAGGGATTTCTAAAAGGTAAGCCGATGGGAATCGGCTTGTAAGGACCCTTCGCCACTGCTCGGATGTCATTTCGTTTCATTCGCGTCATATTCGCGTATACTCGTAATAGACAGAGAAGGGAAACGTAAAATCGCTTGAAATAGAAAGAGACTCAGACCAAATAAAAAAGTAAAGACGGAGTCTTCCGACGAAGCGGTGAAGCCAGTAAACCTACGCCTTGGCTGTGTACATACACAGTTTACGCACACATATGTAACGAAACTACGCCTTGGCTTTCGTTCGTCATTGGACGAACCCTGCCGCCCGGCCCCCACCCGCCCTCTAGTACGCACATATGTACCATCAAAAACCGGCTTCACTTAGTTGTTCGCAACCACTGCGCAACGCTCTATCTTCCTTTTTTATTTGATCTGAGGAAAGAGATGGAAAAATACAACCCGGTGGTGCATCGGGTTATTTTAGCCGAAAGGCATGCGTGCGTGTGAATGAGACAGAGTAATAACAATGTTACGGTTATCATGGCAACGCACGCCAGACGCAGTGCGAACATGAAGCCAAAAATAGGCGGCTTAACTCGTCGAACTTTGCTATGGAAATAATTGTAGGCGCTTTGAAATAATGATACAATAATACTGTCCATGTATTTCTCCTCACAATCTTTTGACAGTAATTAATGATATGTTATAATCTGCATGGTGGATCGGTGGTGGGTACTGGGGTAGTTCAGGGATTTCTCATAGGGAAGCCGATGGGAATCGGCTTGTATGGACCCTTCGCCACTGGTGCCTATGCATTATTACATTGTGCACAGATAACTTTGACTGCTTTATTTCTTGGTTTATTTGCTAAGTTAATTTTGAACACCCTCATATATACCTAGTAGTGGCCAGATAATTAGGAACACCAGTCGATTTTCATCAGATACAAACGAGGTAACTTTGAAGCCTTGGTTCTCTGCCAAGGATTGCTTGATCTAGCTGTGATCTGATATGTGGGACAGACAGCGGGAAGCGACTTTGTTTTATACTTAACTCCCTACTGTCCACTCGCTGCTGGACTAGGAAATCCACGGTCAAAGTCAAAGTCAAAGTCATAATATTTTCATCGCTACATAGTATAAAACAAAGCCGCTTCCCGCTGTCTGTCCCTATGTATGCTTATACCTAAATCTTTAACCCTTGATGGCTAACCTCCGTCGTTGAATCGACGAGCAAAGCAAATAAAAATCGCTGTTACATTTTAACTGCGCATCCGCAGGTTTTGGCTCCGCGAGCCAACTCGGTTGCCAGTGAGGAATTTGCAGTGGCGCAGGCACCGAACAGGTGAGTGGCTTAGTTTTTGAGTTACATGACCTTTGCCCGTCGTTTCGAACGGATGGTTAGCTTTAACGTAGTTTTTTAGTTTGTGACTGTGTGTATGTATTCGAACCATAGAAATAGAATGTCAAAGAACAACAATGTCAATAAACAGGCGATCCGAAAACGAATGCATACATTTTATATGAGATACGTAAAATATGACTTAGATTCATAAAATATGACTATATACAGCAAAGGAAATTAATAAACTATGTTCCATACTGTTTTCTTCGTCGATAAATGAATAAATGTAGAGAAATTTGGTTTTAGAGAAATGTGTGGCAATATCTTATTTACCTGTGAAAAGTGTGATTACTTGGATTATTTCTTTTTGTTACATCACAATTACTTAGAGCATAAGACACCATGGCTCCACGATACCTTTATTTTAAATTATAATTAAGATTAACAAATATTTTAAACAAACTGTGATTGCTCATTTGCTAGGCGGGACGCTAGGGGCTCTTACTGTAAAAAATGTTGGCACATGTCACTTGATCCTTTGTCTCTTTTTTACATAGACCGTGTCCGTATGATGTTAACTTCTCTTTTCCACGCTTTGTTGGTCTTCTTGAGCGCAGCGAAAATTTTTCTATGTCTATGATTCGAACTAAATTGTGTTACTTTTTGGATTTTTACCATGTCTTCGTTAAATAAAGATGTGATAATTAATCTACTAAGCCAAGAACTTTGTGCTGATGACCTGGATGATGGCTCTGCAGGTGAGACCGGAGACTTAGTGGTGGAATATGATGTCCATATTGACGAAAATTCTATTCAATTAGAAAATGAAAAAGAGTTGAAAACTCTTTTTAGAAGGGAAATTCGTAAAATAAAAACGTGCGGCAAGTACCACTTCAAAAAAAATCATTTGACTAGTAATATTTGTGCCAAATGTAAGGTAGCGATTTGAGGCGAACATTAAGTTATTTTTTTGTCACATGAATTGAAAAAAAAAACTATATTATATTTACTTCATAATGTTTCCATTGTACCATATAATGCCAAAAGACTAAGTGTACTAAGTAGTCTTTTTTAGGGTTCCGTACCTCAAAAGGAAAAAACGGAACCCTTATAGGATCACTTTGTTGTCCGTCTGTCTGTCCGTCCGTCCGTCCGTCTGTCTGTCAAGACCCTTTATCTCGGGAACGCGTGGAGGTATCGAGTTGAAATTAAAACTATATACTAAGGTCTACGGTCCCTTGAAGCTGTAAAAAAATCAAACTTCTAAATTAACGTGAAAAAAGATACTGCCGTTTAGGGCGCAAAAAACGCATTTTCGATACTCTCAAAGGAATCAAAATTCATAGGGTACTTCCCGTTGACCGAAAACTATGAAATTTGGCAAGTAATAGCGTCATAAACTACACTTACAGGAAAAAATCTGAAAACTGTACATTTGTAATTAAATCATAAAAAATATAGTCATTAAAATACGTAATTTTATCTCGAGTGAAACAACGGTATGCGCCTACTTATTGACTTTTGTGATAATAGCGCCACTAAATTATTTTTAAAATATTAATATTTATTATTTTTAATTAATTAGACCTTTTAAAATATTGTTACTGTTAATTACTTTTAAAAATAATTAAAAAGGAATAAAATTGGCTCTAAGTATTTCCGCAACATGGCAGTATGTCACGCCGGGGTCAAAGAGTAAAACAAGCACAGAGTGCATTCCAGCACACCAATCGTTAATCGATCACCTAAGAGTAAATTTTAACCATCAGCGCGTTTCTCACACCGATGACGGGACTCGAATGGGATGGAAACAGACTTTCGGACCAAGGGGGGTGATGACTGGAAGGCATTTGTTTTCTTTTCGGGTGTCGTTGGAAGGTCGAAATTGGCAAAAAAAGGAAGGAGCCGAAGCGAAGCAAAAGCGCTAGTAAAAAATAAAATCTATACATATAAAACTCTAAATTGATTGATTGATTGGTGATTGAATGGAGATTGATTGGTGATTGATTGTTGGGATGTGCCTAGATAGAGCTCTAACGGCTGAAATTAACGACACCGGAGGGTAGATACCGTTCATAGTGTAGGTGAGCACTAAGAAAGGATTTTGGAAATTTCACCTCCTAAGGGGATGAAATAAGGGATGAAAGTTTGTATGGAAGTCTCTTAGTTTCAAAGGTAGGATGTTCAAATTTTGTGTTTAGGCTGACGATCACAAATTTCACCTCCTAAGGGGAAGAAATAAGGGATGAAAGTTTGTATGGAAGTCTCTTAGTTTCAAAGGTAGGATGTTCAAATTTTGTGTTTAGGCTGACGATCACGATTAAAAATTATAAGGGGAAAGGGGATGGGAGGAGAGACTGGGACGGAGGATGGCGATGTATAGATAAATAAAAAAGATTGACGGTTACGGTGACGGTAAGTGTAAGTGGACGAGGAAGCGGAAGCTGAAGTGGAAGCGAAAGACAAATGTACCATAGGCAACAGCGTCGCTTAACCACTGCTAAGGTTAAAATCGCTTGCACGCCACGCCGCCCGCTGTCACATACGTTTAGTTCGTGCAGGGGCGATACGCGCGCACACGAATTTTGTTGCAAACTGGTTAAGCGACGCTGTTGCCCATAGTACATCAATGAATATAAACAGTTTGCAATGTGGAGTGTCAGCCACTCGTTTTTCAGTCACCACAAGCAGCTGTTGTTAAGATTTGTAAATTAACTGTCCGCCTATTCGCCCTTCCACCTGTCCGCCTGGTCGCCCATCGACCTTTTTGCCTGTCCCCCGTCTATCCTACTTTTGAAAGACTGTTCTACAGTAACATATCCAAATATTTATATTTATGATGGTACGGAACCCTCGGTGCGCGAGTCCGACTCGCTCTTGACCGGCTTTTTATTTAAGTTTTGACTTTTATCTATCCTTTGAAAACCCATACTTTTTTTAGATGTGTAAGGAAAAAATATGTAGTTTAATAAACAAGTTATTAACGTCAACTTGCAATACGTTATTTTATTTAAAAAACCGGACAAGTGCGAGTCGGGCTCGCCCACCGAGGGTTCCGTACAGACCTACATCTATACATAGAAAGCTATAGAAAAGTTGTGTCGGTACAAAGGAAATATTTTGAAAAAAAGTGGTTGGTAGTTATTAGTTTTTTATATGAAAACTGTACTACGGAGAGTTCAAGCTTTATCCTAGGTTCTACCTACCGGAATTATGTGAAAAATTGCTTAGATTATAAGTTGGACTCCAAGCTACCAAACTGTAAAAAAATACCATCAAAATCCGTTCAGCAGACTGCTATATATAGATAACCATTTGAAATCCTTTGTCGCCACGTAGAAAATAACCCTTCCAGGGATTACGACAAAGAATTGACCACGGGCGAAGTTTGAAATGGAATAGTACATTACTGCAGCGGCACTCAAGACAGGCATTGAAGAACATACGTGAGTCCATCAATGCCTAGTTGCGGCCAAGGCTTGTGTAGTACTTTTAAACTTTTAACTTTTTAGTTTTAAAAGTTTTAAGCTTTTTATTTTCAATTTTAAATTACTTACAGTAATTGAAAAAAGAAAATGGAAAGTGGAATGTGCACATAAAGGCCTTTCATTTGATACACATATTGAAAAAAAAATCCGTTTTTTTTCATTTATTTCCAGTTTTTCATATTTTTTTTTCCAGTTTTTTGGAAAGTGCTCATCAAGGCCCTTCATTTAATACCCATATTGCAAAAAAAAAAATTACCTTTCGTTTTTATTATTTTTTTCCAGTTTTTTGGAATATGCTCCTTGATGAGCATATTCCAAAAAACTTTTCAAAAAACTTTCATTTGATACCCATATGTATTGAAAAAAAAATTGATTATATCGTTTTTAATTTTTTTTTATCTTTTTGGAATGCGCTCATCAAGGCCTTTCATTTGATACCCATATTGCACCAAAACAGATTTTTTTCGTTTTTATTTTTTTTTTCAATTTTTTGTAATGTGCTCATCAAGGCCTTTAACGTGATACCAGTATACCGAATATAAAAAAAAATTTTTGGAATGTGCTCGCTCATCAAGGCGACATTTGATAACTATATTTGTGTTTCATTGAAAAGTTCGCTCCATTTCTGAATTACACGTGTGTAATGAGTTTTAATAGAAACATTCTTATTCTTATTCTTACAGACGCCGGCAATTTTGTATGAAAATCCATTATTACACGTTAGTAATGGATTCTCATACAAATATTGACGGCGCGGTTTAGGTCTGTCCGTAAACTCTGATTTAGCACGAAGAAGGTTGTCAAAATAATGTTCGAATTTCCAAGCATTTTTGAGAAAAAATAAAATAATTACAAACCCACCGCACCTGTATAAAATACAAGTACTGTTGATTGTCAACAGATGGCGCTGTATATCAATAGTACACTGTATAATGTTCTGTGAAATGGTTTTATCTATCGCAATGTTATTGGAGAAAATGGGTGTATTCCAACAGGACCCTTTGGTTGTGTGAAGCCGAGACTTTTATTGTAGTGGTGGCTACCTCGGCTGACCTTACCGAGTAAACTGTCTTGATTATACTTGGTGCCAAATGCTCCAAGCAACATTGGAATGCGATGCACCCGCATTTTAATGTAAACTGAAACAATCTACCACTGAACTATTCAACACTTGACACTGGCAAAAATTACTTCCAAGAAGAAAGTAGATTGCCAAAACAAAAATAAGAAGAAGAAGACCCCCTGTCATACAGCTGACATACCGCCATGTTGCGAAAATATTTAGAGCCAAATTTATTACTTTTTAATTTTATTTTTAAAAGTAATTAACTATAACAATATTTGAAAGCATCTGAATAATTAATAATAATATATATTGATATTTTTAAAAGAATTAGTGGCGCGATTAATCCAAAAGTAATTAGAAGTTAAACTATGACCGCGCATACCGTTGTTTCACCAAGATGATTAATAATTACGTATTTTAATGACCATATTTTATTATGATTTAATTACAAATATACAGTTTTCAGATTTATTCCTGTAAGTGTAGTATAAGACGCTATTACCTGCCAAATTTCATAGTTCTAGGTCAACGGGAAGTACCCTATGAATTTTGATTCCTTTGAGAGTATCGAAAATGCGTTTTTTGCGCCCTAAACGGCAGTATCTTTTTTTTACGTTAACTTAGAAGTTTGATTTTTTTACAGCTTCAAGGGCCCGTAGACCTTAGTATATGGTTTAAATTTCAATTCGATGCCTCCACGCGTTTCCGAGATAAAGGGTCTTGACAGACAGACGGACGGACAGACAGACAGACGGACAACAAAGTGATCCTATAAGGGTTCCGTTTTTTCCTTTTGAGGTACGGAACCCTAAAAACGTATTAATCAACTATTATAGAAAACAAAATGTCTATTATGTTTATACTTTACAAAAAAAAAACTTTTTAAACCTACCAGTCGTTTCGACGGATGCTTAGCTTAAACAATGTACACCAGAAGGTATGTAGCTATGTAGGGTTAAACTACGCGACGGATTTCACTAGTGACAGAACGAAGCCACTAGTGACTCGGTAGCTCAGTAGTAATAGCATTGGACTCAGGGATTGAAATACCGTTAAAAAAATAACGATATAAAAAAAATAACGTTAAAACATTTTATCGGTAAATTTACCGGTAAAAATAGCGTTAAAAATATTTTACCGATAAAATTAAGGTTAAATATAGCGTTAAATTTAGTGCCGATAAAATTATTGGTTAAAAATTAACGTTATTAATTGGAATAACATAATTTTTTTAATTAACCTTAAAATTAACGTTAGATTGACGTTAAAATTAACGTTATTTCTCAAATTAACGTTAAAATTGACGTTATTTATTGACATAACGTTAATGTTAAAATTAACGGTAAAAAGAGTAAAAATTAACGTTATATTTAAAAATAACGTTAACATTTCCTGATTGGACCGGACATCCAAAGGTCGCGGGACTCGCGGGTTCAATTCTTGTCCGAGAATTGATCTGGTGCGAGCTGGTGCAAGTCGTGTTTTTTCTTGTATATTATTTAGTATTATTTTTCTTAAGAATACAATCTTTGGAAAAAAATGTTTTTTTTAATCAAATCAATAATTAAATTATATTTTTATTCTTCGTTCTAAGTTCATAGAAGTAGATCAAAAAGACATAAGTAAACCAAATGGAGATTTCACCGTGCGCGTCACTGACGTCCATTATACAAGCGTACTTGTACAATGGACGTCAGTGGGGCGCGTCTTTAAATAAGTATTGCCAACTGTTGAAAACTTGGTACATACCTACTATTCAACCAAAAAAGTAATGTAGGTTCTAAAATGAACCAAAAACTTCCTTAATAATTTTCAGTAGGTACCCTTAAGCGCGAGCACGAACGAACAGCTCCAGGGAAAAAACACGTCTTTTTTTTCGAGTTTTTTATTACGTTTGAAAAAATACCTATTAAAAACAAAAATATTGAAATTTATAGTCATTACTAAAAGCTGCTTCTTTGGCAAAAGCTTGAGTGTAAGTTCATTTATTTGGCATACCAGCCCCCCTACTCAAATGGCCAACATTTTATACGTTTGAAGTTTGAACTCTATGTGTAAATCACAGACGTTGATTTTTTTTTATTGTATGGAATTGACAAGCTTACGGCACGTAATTTTATAGTTTAGGTACTGCTTATTTTAAATTAAGCTTTAAGAGGAAACAGCTCGGTTGAGAGAATTAAAAAAATCCTATAGAAAGTTGATAAAATCAACGTTTCGTAGTCCCTTGTTTCAACTAGACAGATTTAAATACTTTTTTCATGAAAAAATAAAGAAAATGCTTTTGGCTGTGTTTCTATGTTTTTCTATTTAAATTTAATTTCATCAAATTTGATTGCTGGATGTCTAAACAATGGCATATTTTTAGGTTTTTGAAGTATAAAATATCTCAAGTTGGAAACTAAGTATTACTAATTTAGATTCTTTTCTACCTACCTTACATTTAAACAAAAAGGGAAAGATAGCTAAATAAGTAGTTAGTAAACTCAGGTACTGATTTCGGTTAGGCCAAAAATGTTGACATAAGTTGTTCTTCAGTTTTTTAATAATAAACTATCTAATTTGAAAACTAAGTTATCACATGAGGTACCTTACAGATATTAGTTCAACTTTAAAGTAAATATTTATTTAAGTCTATACTTAAATAAATCCATAATAATATCAGAACAATACGCATTTCACAGATTAAAAAAAAATGCGACATTGAAATTGTAAGAAATCTTATAAAAAGTGTAATAATTATTAGAAAACAAAAAAGAAACACCCAGACGTGCACTGCACCATATTTTATATAATTGATACGCTCAAATCTAAAACAGACCAAGTGCAAATTTTAAAATTTTGGGAATTAAAAAAAAAACTCCCTGGTATAAAAAAGTTGTACCAAACATCGGAAATAAAAAATATAATAAAGTAATTTCATTCTTTAGCCACACTTTTGTGTTATGAAAATAAATAAAGGTAATCTCTTTATATTTTTAAAAATTAAGACAAAATTATTTATATGGTCTGTTTTTGACTTGAGGTTTAGTTTGACTTAGTATAATGATACAAATATACAAAATTTTATATTTATTCATAGCCAGTCTCATTCCCATAATTTTCATCAGACTCGGAATTATTTTCAGTATCATCAGGTCTCATATTTATTTAATTAAAATTAAAAAAAGGCATTTTCAAAAAAATATGGATAGAGCTTTTTATCATTAAGTTTCTCTTCTTTCATACGCACATTTAATCGATTCATATATATTAATCTGTTTTTTCCGGATTAAGGTAGGTCACCGGGATTTATTTTTTATTCTTCAATAGCATTCAAGACAAAAACCGCCCATCTAACCAACACATGGTCTGTTTTTGATTTAAATCGAATTTTCGGTCATGTATTTTGACCTAATTTTGACCGTTTATAGTGATTATTTGGGTGGTTTTATATATTAGGCCTGTAGATTTAATAAAATACTACCGATCTGCATCATTAACTCTATTTCACCAAAATTGCTACTTGGTCTGTTTTTGACTTGAGCGTATCAATTTTTGTATACGAAATCGTCAAGTCCTCTTTAACTTACCCACTTAGCGACATCTATGATGGCTAAGAAGAACTTTTTGAAAGGATGGCATTAAACAAGAAGCTTATAACCCCAATGGAGGTTGCACGGCTAGTATCATAGTGAAGATAGAAAAAATGTCCTTGAATGACGTTACGGCTTATTGCTATCTCTTTCTTTAGAGTGACAATATTATACGTGTTCGATGTTCGTCGTTCGTTCGTTCGTGAGAAACGAAAACGTATTGTAACACTAAAAAAAGAGATAGCAATAAGCCGTAACGTCACTCAAAGACATTTTTTCTATCTTCACTATGACACTAGCCATGCAATCTCCACTGAGGGTATAAAGCTTCTTGGCATTAAAATACATCGCTCCTACGAAATAAAACCTTGAATTTACTCACATAGTGACATCTATGATGATTAAGAAGAACTTTTTAAAAGGATGGCACTACGTCCGGTGGTAGGTCCAATGCTTTTATGTTACACAAATGTTTGTCCTATCACCGTTAGATGGCGCTATACACCGCCTTGATTTTGCGAAAGCTCTGCAAAAGCTCACGATCGTGCATTCGATTTTCAGTACAGATGTCACTACTAGATGAAATACTTGTACGGTACCTAAAACGAAAGCTTTTCTTGCAAATTAAGTAGAATATTGATTGTTTTAATAATGTAAAAACAGCAAATAATTAAAAAGCTTTTGTTAATTTTTAAATTAAGTATTTTTACCAAATTACCTAGGTACGTAGAAATTAAAATACTATACATAGAGATAGGTAGGTTTTACATATTTTTTTTTATTTAATTACCATTTAATAGATTCTTGAAGAGGAGCTCGGTGGCCAGTGGTTTAGCGCCTGGCCCAGCGATTGCGTAAGTTAAGCAACGTTCGCAAGGGTCGGTCATGGGATGGGTGACCAAAAATTTACTATCGCGAACTCCTCCGTGCTTCGGAAGGCACGTTAAGCCGTTGGTCCCGGCTGCATTTGCAGTCGTTAATACCCACCAATCCGCATTGGGCCCGCGTGGTGGGTTGTGGCCCGTCCTCCTTATCCACCCATAAGGAAGGCCTGTGCCCCAGCAGTGGGGACATCAAAAATGGCTGATGGACAAGATTCTTGAATAGAGTCATGGATTTAGCGAACGTTTTTAAATTATTCTTTTAACCAAATTACCTACGTAGAAATTAAAATACTATACATAAGAGATAAGTTATATTAATAGATTCTTGGATAGAGTCATAGATTTTGCGAAGTTTTTCATAGGATTCTTCTTAAACATTATATTAGTAGGTACCAAACACCATTACTAGGAAATGCTACAGTACTTAGATACTTGAAAATTCCTAGTGTGAAAGGTCATGAGATGTTTTTTCAAAGCTGTTTCGATATTTCAACTCCTTCTGTAACATATTGTAGGGGTTTTACGTGTGATAGGTCGAGGCCCGGCCACGGTGGCACAAAAGGCATTGTGAATATACTGTACGGGTACGTACTTTATGGTACCGAAAAGGAAAAAACCAGTACCACTGTATTTCACGAGTTGTAGCACATTTTTTGTGGCCCGGCTGCAACCCATAGGTCCTGGCCCGGCCACGCTTCTATCATCAATATAGCTAACTTTATGACATTATTTATATGGGGAGTTACTGTACGGGTTACGTACCCTGGCAATCATTTGAGAGCAATAACGTAACTTTATGTTTATGAGTATGTGTACAGGCGCTTATAGTAAAGTCAACAGGGAACCCTTATAGTTTCGCAATGTCCGCCTGTCTATCTGTCCGTCCACAGCATAGCTCAGAGGTCTTTAGCTCTAGAAAGCTGTGATATCTTCAATATGACACTAGCCGTGCAATCTCCATTGGGGGTATAAGCTTCTTGGTGCAGCCCAAGCTTATGTACATAATTTGTACAAGAGCTCAAGTTTTAATTCTACAATTTTTTCGGCGTGATAAACATACACATTCATACCAAATTACAGCTTTCTAGAGCTAAAGGCCTCTGAGCTTTGCTGTGGACGGACAGACAGACAGACGGACATTGCGAAACTATAAGGGTTCCCTGTTGACTTTACTAAGCGCCTGTACACATACTCATAAACATAAAGTTACGTTATTTCTCTCAAATGATTGCCAGGCGCTTAGTCGTCTAAAGTGAAATTTGTGTTGAAACTGCATTTAACTAACATTTTAAAAGAAATAATACGTTTTTTAGGGTACGTAACCCTTACAGTAACCCTCCATATAAATAATGTCATAAAATTAGCTATTGATGATAGAAGCGTGGCCGGGCCAGGACCCATGGGTTGCAGCCGGGCCACAAAAAATGTGCTACAATACAACTCGTGAAATACAGTGGTACTGGTTTTTTCCTTTTCGGTACCATAAAGTACGTAACCGTACAGTATACTGTCAAAACCAGAGCCTTTTCTGGCACCGTGGCCGGGCCTCGATCTATCACACGGGTTTTCCTTCTTTCTAAAAATACTTATTACAAATCTACAATATAGTATTTCAGATTGAACAACCGGGCGACAATGCCTTCAGTAACAATAGATTTCGGATAGACATACATACAGACACTCGTTTCGAACCGACAAAACAAAACAGTTGAGTGACGGCATTGTAGTTCGTAACCTTTCACATTGAATGCCTATTGGGAGAGTATAACAAGTAATACAACCTACATCTTTCCTATTATGAAAGTATCTTATAGTAGATTGTTCTACAAGGCGCTAAAATGACATATAGTATACGAAGTAGTTTAAAGATAACCGAAAAATAGATAACTAGTTATAATGGGTTTTAGCGTCGTGTGTTACTTCTCTACTTTTCACTACGATTGCGAAAAAACAAAATACAAAATAAAAATAAAAAATTACAATTTGAACAATTTTGGGTGTGGTAAGCCAGTTCTATCCTCCTGCAGGCAACGCTGATCCCAAAAATAAAGGCAGCCTGTAAAACAAAAATAAGTTGTAAGTAGGTACCTTTGTTGCCAAGTATTTTTCATTTAGTGCCTCATTTACGAAATTCGCGATCTTTCCTCGTGAAAACTTTGGATTTCTTGGCTTTGTAGCCGGTGGATAATTTCTTGAGAAACGCCGTCAAATTAACATTACGTCTTCAATTTAATTCATTTATTGATTAATAAACATGAGTATTAGAAGTTTTTAGGTACAGAGTATCGTAAAGTACAGCCGTGATTCACCTTACAGATATGAACATGCATAATCTTAATTGGGATGATGACTAATGAATAAAAAATAACGAAATACTAATAAAAATCGTAAATATAATAAACTTTTAGAGTAGCTTGTATACCTCTTGGTTTTCTATATTGCGTATTATTTGTTTTATGACCCTTCAAAGTTGGGTGGACAAGTCCGTTTAAAAAGTATAAGATTTATTAAATAAATGCTACCTTTAATTAGTCCGTAGAATTTGTAGCAAATTTGTCTAAGAAACCATTTTGATAAACACAATATTTAATATAGCTGCCGAACAAATTTCCTACGCGTTGCATACAAACTACTCAGGCGTGACGTCATAATTGAGTAGCCGTTAGTATGGAGCGTTTTTGGGTGAGTCCATTTGTGTGCATTTCGAACTGTGATATTTCGGGCAGTTAAAATAATAAAAAAAAACCGGCCAAGTGCGTGTCGGGCCACGCGCCGTAGGGTTCCGTAGTTACCTTATACCATACCATATTTAATACCACCTATCATTTTTCGTCTGCAAAAATAACTTTGTTTTTCACAGTGTTGGTATGAATGACAAAGTTATATTTGCGGTTTTGAAAAATGTGCTATATCTCAAAAACTAATTACTATATCTCGTTCAAACCAATTTTGGTTGAAAGTGTTTATTAAGATCTACAGTATATATTTTTTTTAGATTTTTCACTCTCTTATTTCAAAAGTTAAAGGGGGGGGACACACATTTTACCACTTTGGCGGTGTATATCTTTCAAACGGTTGACTTTGAGAAAAAGTTGTATTAAAAACCTCCATGTCATTTTTAAAGACCTATCTATAGACACCCAACACGTGTTGGTTTGAAGAAAAAAAATTTTCAGTTTCAGTTTCATGTATGGGGAGCCCCCCGTAATCTTTTATTTTTCTTATTTTTGTATTAAATTCGTTAAGCGGTTAACAGAATACATCTACGTACTAAGTTTCAACTGTGTAGTCTTAATACTTTCGGAATAAAGTGGCTGTGACATACGGACAGACAGACAGACAGACATGACGAATCTATAAGGGTTCCGTTTTTTGCCATTTAGGATACGGAACCCTAAAAAATAGTCATCATGCCAATTATCATGCTCAAATACTAATTATAATACATATCTTGTCTGTAAATTTTTTGCGTTCGTAAAATTGAAGATGTACTTCAACCCTTTGAGGGTTGAATTTTGATATTTTTTGGAAAGTTCAGCAAAATACGTAAGATACTCCTTCCGTAATCGAATCGAATCCACTTGTTTTTCTATCCTCCACTTGATAAACGTAATTTTCGTAATTAAATAAATGCTTTGTGACCTTGACGTCAACAGATTGAAAATGGGTAGTATTTAATCGGGTTACAATAAATTCTCATTTTGGGTATCAAAAATACTGAATACAGCGTACTGAAATACTAAGTGGGCGACGGAGCGCGGGCGACCACAGATATTGAAAATGGGTGACTTTAAAATACAAATTGAGTAACTAGTTAATCAGAACGGGCGACCAAATTACTATTTGGGCGACAACTTTAGGGCACACAAAACATTTAAAATTTGTCATATATTTGACCGAGCGAGCACGAAGTGCGAGCGAAGGGTGCCCTTCGCATCGCATAATTTCGATTGTCCTAAAGTCACTTGGCATAACTCGATTGGCATAATAATCACAAAGCATACTATTTATTTAGCATAAATTTCGAGACGCATAACCATCGAATTGCATAACTTTTAAAAAGCATAATATTTCAAAGCATAATAGTTACAATTCCTAATTTCAATTGGCATATTGTCGGTAAGCATATTTTGAAAGGCATAATTTTGTTATGTCTAATATACATAACTACTAATGTTTTATAGCATAATATAAAAGGAAACATAACTAATTTGAATACTAATTTATAAAAAAGAAACTTTAATTGTGACCACCATTGGTGGGTTATTTCGATTGGTGGGTTGTTTCGAACTAAAGTAACCGACATCGCTCGAAGGATTGCTCAGCTAAAGTGGCAGTGGGCTGGACACATAGCGAGAAGAACCGATGGCCGTTGGGGCGGAAAGGTTCTTGAATGGCGACCGCGCACCGGACGACGCTCCGTGGGTGGACTCCGACAAGGTGGACCGACGATCTGGTGAAGGTTGCCGGAAGCCACTGGATGTGGGAAGCGCAGGACCGATCGTCGTGGAAATCCTTGGGGGAGGCCTATACCCAGCAGTGGGTGTCGTGCGGCTGATATGATGATGATACTGATGATTGGTGGGTTAGGTTAGGTCAGTGTTTAGAGTTTAGACCACTCTAAGCTAAGCAGGTGGAGCTTAATAATGCTTGTATGCATGTTGCACGCTGCATGCTTGCTTGCATGCTGTGCTTCCTTGCATGCATGCATGCTTGTTTGCATTGTGGATGCTTGCTTGCAAAATGCTTGCCGGGGGGTGCAGGGGGGTTGGCCCCCTTGCTCGGGGGGGTCGGGGGGCCTGAGGCCCCCCGCTATAAAGAAAAACTTTTTGTGTACTAGGTAGGTTAGGTTAGGTTAGTGTTTTGACCACTTGCAGCGGAGCGAGCGAAGCGAGCGGAGCTCTATAGTGCTTGCATGCATGCTGCATTTTGCATGCTTGACTGCATGCTGCATGCTTGCCTGCATGCTGCATGCTTGCCTGCATGCTTGCCTGCATGCTTGCCTGCATATTGCCTGCTTGTCTGCATGCTTGCTTGCGTGTTGGGTGCTTGCTCGCACGGATGCTGCAGGCTGGGTTTTGCTTGCAAAGTGCTAGCCGGGAGGTGCCGGGAGCAGAAGTGCTCATATTTTTAATGATTACTTATTCATAAAATAATTATGAGATTTAAAAAATATGCCTAAAGAAATAAGGTCTCTTATTACAATGCGTAATAAGATTATTTTGATGGTTATGTTTTTTAGACAATATGCCAATTAAAAAATATGCGTTTTGACATTTATGCTTTTTGAAAATATGCCATTGAATATTTATGCTTAACAAAATTAAGCCTTATGATATTATGCGTTTTGAAATTGTGCTATAAAATATTATGCTAAATGATGATTATGCCATTTAACAGTATGCGTTTCATGTTTAGGACAAATAAAGTTATGCGTTCCATTAGGTAATCACGAGCGAAGCGTCTCTGCTTCAGCTTGGGCAAAAAATCTTTCGTATGTCCGGCTGTCTGTTCCAGCCTCGCATCATCAATTCGCATTTCTCAACCGATTCTTGTGAAATTTTGTGAGCAGGTTCAAAAATTGTATAGAATTTTTTTGTCAAGCCAGTTTTTTTAAAATTATCAAAATGGCGGAGTTATGTTAAAAACAGATTTCAGTCAGCTTTCCAGCTGTGCCTGTTTTCCTCTACAGATCGCATTTTTCAACAGATTCTCATGAAAATTTCTAAGCTGGTTTGAAAATGATATACTTTTTTTTGTCTTGCCAGTTTTTTGAAATTTTTCCAAATGACAGAAATATGTTAAATAAACAGATTTCAGTCCGGTTTTCCAACGCTGTCTGTTCTCCTCTACAGGTTGCATTTTTCAACCGATTCTCGTGAAATTTTGTGAGCAGGTTCGAAAATAATATAGAATTTTTTTGTCATGCCAGTTTTTTGAAATTTTTCAAAATGACGGAGAAATGTTAAAAATACATATTTCAGTCTGGCTTTCCAATGCTGTCTGTTTTCCTCTACAGGTCGCATTTCTCAACCGATTCTCGTTAAATTTTGTAAACCGGTTTGAAAATTGTATTGATTTTTTTGTCAAGCCAGTTTTTCAATTGTTTTTTAAATGGCGGAGATAGTGTAAAAAATTCACAGATCTCGTGCCTTTCACGACCTTCTGGTACATTGAAAATGAATTTAATGAATTAACTAAAACAAAATTTATTCGTAAACATTTTTTATTATTATTAAATATACCTATGTAAGTAAGTTATAGTACTAAATAGTAAAACATCTTAGAATTTCTACAAAAAAATACCTAATAAAAAATTCTAATCAAAATCAAATGCAGTCTCGCGCTGATTTCATCATCATTTGAATATGTGCGATAACAATGTTTATCTAGGCATCATCTTCACATTCTCATTTAGAGACCGTTGTAATAAATCATTGGGAATCGTAGCGTACTACGAAAAACATGAGACATGCCCGATCGAGTAATTTTAAATCTCAAAATTGAAATAACAGCAACCCACGAATATACAGCAACATTTATTATACCTATTTATTTCACTTTTTACACGTTTTGAGTGTAATTTATCTTAAAAATTCTAACCTATTAGTGCAAATGCTTTTCTGTATTTACTACTAAGTATGGAAACTACAAACTCTCTTCTATTCAACCTTCGCTCAAGATTCGTTTATTCGTTTACCTATACAAAAAAGTGCCGGGTATCACGAAATCCTACGGTGCGGTGCAGGCAATGGTGGGGAAATATAGGCCAAAACAATAGAAACAGATGCGCCGAAATAGTTTTTTCGATGCTCACGTGCAACTGCAAGGCAAAGCCCGGCCTTTTGCATAAGTATAATAGGGTTAATAAATAAATGATATCTTGTTCTTCGTATGGGTAATACTAATGGTGTTTATCTAACTTAGTTGTTTTACGCTAGATTTGACACCTAACCATTAAAAAGTCATAAATAAATAATTATTAAAAAATCACATTAACAAAATTTAATACAAATATAATCTCATTTAATCTAATTTTACTTGATTAAAGAATTTTACATAAGTATCAATAAATTAAAAATATATTTTTGTTTTGCTTTTAAAAACACTTTCATTAGGTACCTATCCGATATTTTTATAATAAGAAAATAACATTTTATTACATTTAGAACTCAAAATATAACTATAAACAAACATTTGTCTTTCAGACCATTAGCGTTGATACGACTAGGTACGTATGTATGTACACTACTGCGCTCAGCGCTCACTCACACGCTCCGCACAAACTTTACTTCATGAAGGTTAAGCTACAGAATTATCCTTTTATGTTATTTACCTCAAATGTTTTTGTTAAAGTAGACCAATGTCATATCTCAAGGCATTTTTAAAATCGACCCGATATCGCGTTTCGTTTACGAGATATGATTTTTTTCTCGCCGAAACCGGTCGAAAATGGACCAAATTTTTCACATTTTTGCGATTTTCAAAAATAGATTTTGAGATTTTTGAACAAATTTTTTGTCTGTTTATAGCCCTTGATTAGACGCGTCATTTGATATCTCAATCATTTACGTAGCTCTAATATCTACGACACCAGGGTGAAATCTCACTTTGGCTGAAAATCGGGCCTATACAGATGCCTCAAAAAAAACCATTTTCAATGTTAAAAAACATATTTCAGTCCGGATTTCCGGCGCTGTCTGTTCTCCTCTACAGGTCGCATTTCTCAACCGATCCCGGTGAAATTTTGTGAGCAGGTTTGATAAATATATAGAATATTTTTGTCGAGACAGTTTTCCGAAATTTATTAAAAGACGGTTATATGTAAAAAATCATATTTTAGTCCAGCTCTCCGGCTGTTTGATCTCCTCTACAGGTCGCATTTCTCAACCGATTCTTATGAAATTTTGTAAGTAGGTTGTTTCGAATTTATACAAAAAATATTTACCCATTTTGAAAAATGATCAAAATTAGAAGCACCATCTAGCTGGGAATACTCACATACCTACTGTGTGCTTTGAAAACTTCATGGCGACATTTTATTTAATTTTATCGCGAGGTTTTACAGCTCACGGAGCCACTAGTTTATTTATAAAAAGGTGACTATTATCCTAATCGAGATGACAATAAACAAACAAACAAACAAGAAAGCAACCTAATAAAAACGTGTTAAAATAACATATTGGGTAGCTTAAATCAGTTAATAATAGTTGCCCACTCAGTATTTTAGTCACCCATTTAGATTATTTGTCACCAACATGTAGTCGCCCGTTTTAAGTATTTTTGTAATCCACTGTTTGTCGCTCGTTTAGTTATTTTGTCGCCCAAAAAATAAATTTCTGCCCGGTTTAGTATTTAAGTATCCCATTACAATCGTCTTTAATTATTTCCAGTCACCCAATTTATTAATTCCTGAAAATTGTTTAGAGCAACGTCGGCTTCCGTCCGGCGGAAATTTTCAAAAATAAAATTTTCAAAAATAAAATTTTCTTCTTTTTACCCTGGTCACTCACATGCGCGCAAACGTTTGTACATTGTACGAATGTTTGCACGTATGTGAAGGGCTGTCAGAAATTCATTCGCAAACTCAGCGGATATGCAAATAGGTTCGCATATGAGTATGCTAACCCATTTGCGTTTCCTCCTCCACTTGTTCACGAATGTTCATTTTTACTTGCGATTTTGTGAACCATGGACGGCGAAGATAATTTTAGTAATGCTGTGGGACTGTTTTACGTGTGTTCTTTTGCTTATATACTTATATTTTCTCTTCAACTGAACATTGAAAACAAAATGTAATTTTTATTCTCTCCCAGGCGTCATTTCATTTACCCTGTTTTCATGGAACTTTTTAAGATCCTATTAGGGTTCAAAAGTCAATATAAACAAATAAATGTGTAAATATGTAAAAATATAAATAAATATGGCTTCAGGCGTTTGACACGACCGTAGACTAAGGATCTCGATTGATGGCTGTCAAATGGCTAAGGAATTACAATGTGTACAGGCTTGTGACGTCAACAAGTGACGTTTCCAGTGCCATAGCGTTTTTGCCGCGGTTTCAAAATTTTAAACTTTAATATTGATTTTTAAATAAAATACATTGATTTTTCCTGAAATATCAATGTGGTGCGCTTATTACTTAATAAGGAATAAGTGGTTTTCCAAAATTAGTCAAATAGCCTATAGCCAGTGGCGGCACGCAAATGAAAAAAAATGGCCGCGCAGAGCGATTTTTAGCCAGTTTCATCCACTAACCTTGTGATCTTGGCTGTTTTTAGTGAAAAAACGTCGCGCAGCGCGATTTTTTTTCAGTTAGTTTCATCTACTAATCTCGCTTGTTTATAGCAAAAAAATGGGCCGCGTAGCGCGATTTTTTGCGGAGTGCGGTGCCACGCGTAGTGAAGTGAGGCACACCGGGTGTGACCTACTATATTCAGCGCACCCGCTACCGATTGATCCAAAACCCGGACTTTAAATAGTCTGGGTTTTACCCGGACTACAAGCCCGGACGCTCCCCGGACGCCCTCCAAACTAGGGGAAATCCGGACGGATGGCAGCCCTAATCATGAAGAAGGCCACAGGAACTCTGTAGTAAAACCATACAAACCCATCGAGTTTGGGCTCGTTTGATTCGTCGTAACAAGTACTTTCATGGGAGACGGTGTACAGGGTCTTATAATGGAGCAGGAAGAAGCTAAGGCAAATTTAGGATTGACCGGTTATTAGATGGGTGACCAAGTGGAACTGCTATAACGCAAGTTAAGAAACTCTAGGAAAGGCCGGTTATGAGATGGGTGACTATGTGGGATTGTGATAATGAAAGTTTAGAAATTCTAGGAAAGGCCGGGAATGAGATGGGTGACCATGTGGGACTGCGATTACGAAAGTTAAGCAACTTTAGGATAGGCCTTAAAGAAAATTTACTAGTTACTTATTTATTTTGTTTTAGTTGTCTTACGACGAGACTGAGGAGCTGCTGAAAATATGTAAATAAATAAATGTTTTGTCCGTTGTTAAATTAAGTTTCTGTTATCTTAAGTACTTTACCTATTAAAGGTTTATTTACTGTTAATTTATGTAGTCAAGGATTGATTTAATTATTTTGACTTCATTCGCCTGAAATACAGGTTATTATAACCAAGTTCAGGTAAATAAGTTTTTATTTAGATTTTAAGTTTGTAATATAGTATTGGCACCGTGCATGCTTTTAGCGCCACCTAGCATGTTGCAACTTTGTTGGCTCTGACCTGACCGTTTTGACGTTTTGATATGTAATGGCGGCATTGTGAAAAAATGTTAAAAATACTATACATATTGTGTTATTAATGTAAATTTCAAAATTACTATGATTTGGGTGGACAAAGTGTTGTAAAATCATTTTTGGTTATTTAAATTAAATATAGCAAGTAAGATCTATTCAAAAAGAGTGTTTTATTTTGGTTATATTAGGGTTTGTTTCCTTCTTTTTTAGTTGTAGATTTTGTAAAACAAGAGGATAAAGCTACTTTAATAATTTTATTAAGTGATAATAAACATATATAATTATTCTTGTTTCGCTAGTAATAAATTAAATATCGTTTTCAAGCTGATTACAGAGCCTTCTTAATTTCTAATTTTTGCCACCATGAGCGCTGCGATCGATTATTATACCTTTGCACCCTCCCAATACCTAATTGTGTTATTATAATGTATCTTTATATCGAATAAACGATTATTTTGTCAAAATGCATTTACAACTCTTCGTAATCTGTACCTTCCTAGGAATGTATTACAATAAACTGAGTGTGAAATATGTAGCAATGACAGCACACCCGCGGGAGAAGCTCAATATTGTGCGTTAATCATACCTACTCGTATATGGTGCTGGAATTTACGGGATATCCGGGTCTTGTACGGAGTAAATTGTACAACTGGTACATACAATCACGAATCTACTAGCTTCTACCCGTGACCTCGTATGTATGGACATTCGTAAAATTAAATGCAAATTAGTGTCCGACCGAAACTGGAATTCCAGCTGAAACCGAAGCCGAAACCGAACTTTCGGCCCTGAAACTTTTTTTCACACATTAAGTTGACTTTGTTTTTTTACACATAAGTAGATAGTTGGTGATAGAGTTTGTTTCAAACCAAGTGGTGGAAGTATAAATTAGAAACAATAGAGGAAAATTCATAGATAAAAAAAGCAAAGATGCCGACGAACTGAGAACCTCCTCCTTTTTTTGAAGTCGGTTAAATACGAAGCCTTGGTTCTCCGTCAGGGGTTGATCGAACTGTGATCTCCGTAGCATGAGCAGCTATAAAAAAATAATGCGCGTAAAAACATTCGACAGAGTAATTCTGTATGGAAAGGACATCAGGCACATGAGACCCAAAAGTGTATAAACATAATTCTGTTATCTATAAACACTTTATGTTACTAGAATCATAAAACAGTAGCAACATTATTTATTAACTCTTTCATGTAGCTTTAATTAATTATTGAAAAAAACAAAAGCATATCAATGAAACGGACATCTTTGTCAGCGATTGCACAAGTGATTGGGCATTAAAAAAAAGATATTATGACATTATTTACCATATATCAAAAAGTTAAGGGTAGTATAATGCTTATGCAAGGTTTAACCCAGACTGTGAGAGGGCATTGGCTGTATATTGATATTGATTGAAAAATTAGTTTATTTATTTTGGTCTTCTACCAGAAGAAGTGAGGAAGTTGGAATATAACAGTGCTGTTAAAATTGAAATGTCTATCATGTCTATCAACAGCTCTGGGTGGACGACGGCGACAGAGTTAAATCTTTCAGAACCACTGTAATCAAGCATACTAAGCAACTCCCAAAATTCCAGTACTATTATTGCTTGTTAACCTTTTAGCAATTTATATTACTTGAAATTCTCATATTTTTAATAATGATTGAAAATACTACTGAAACTATTTACCCCAACGTTAGAACAACCAGCCCCATGACGGTGTTGGTAATAATGTGTAATAATTTAATAAATACGTCTACATTATTTAAAACTACAATAAATTCTGCATCTATATATGCCCAAGTATTAAACCCCAGTCCCATTTTTGACATTATTTTTACGTGTTATTTAAAAATCGGCACTTTGAACCCCGGCCTCTCCTACCGCCTCGTGTACAATGGTGCTTTTGAGGAATCCCGACCGCAAAACAACAATATGAAAGTGCATTTTTATTTCTTTCATAACATACGTCTCAGGACATTACAAAATAGCTAAGTGTAAAACATAATTCTTGTGATATTACTAAATAGCCAAGTGAAAATATATCTAAAGATTTAGTTCGATAAATAATTTGATGAATTGCTTAACAGTAAAATATAAATTAAGTCTTTAAATTTCATTAAATACCTTAAAATAGTAAACTTATTCAGAAAATAAGGGATTTCTAGTACTAAATAAATTTCACTCTGAAATATTTCAACCCGTTTTGAAAGATTTCATGAATTTCATATAAATTCAATTTTCATTTCATTGAAATTTTCACTGGACCCATCCCATTTGGTCCAACAACAGGTTATTGAACACGAGAGCAGACTCACCGACTGGTCCTCAATCACTGAATTCTGGGCAACGAAATTGGTGGACGATTTTCATTCGAACCAGTTGCTTTAGTGCCCAAACTAGTTTAACTCAACAATTTTCGATGGGCATGCCATAACTGATAAAGCGGATGTAAGTTTAGCTAAGGTGTGCACTGTTCTGAGAGCTGCGGTGAAGTAGTTTCATTACAGTTTGGCCTGAACAAGAATACCTTGTTTGAACTTTGGGCGGCAGAGGACAGTTTGTTGGTTTAACTGTCGGTTTACAATTAACGGATCGTGAATCTAGCTTTAATCGTAATCTAACTTTGGCATACGATTTGCTATTAAAACTTTTTCATGAACGACTGAAGTTTTTTTGATTCGCCGTAGTCGGGTAAATGATCTGCTAGCCTAGCATGAGCATCGCGAAAATTGTCGACACTATTGTCGTGTTGGAGAAGTGGTTTCTATTAGTTTTTTTTCTACAAAAAAGACATACAAAAACTCCAAGTCTCCAAGAAAGACCTAATAAAAACTATCCCACTCATAACGCACTGGTGTGAGCGGGACCAGTGTCGACATAATAGAAGACCTACGTGATAGAAAGAGAGGCCACTAAGTGCATGTTTTGTAGCAAAGGGAGCGCTGTGCGACCTGAATTGCACTTTATTGTGTCGGAGCAAGAGTCGCACTTTATTTAAACTATTTTGCGGAGTGCAACTTCTGTACGCTTGTACTATTATCTATTCTGTGATAATAGTCACGGTGCGTATGTTAGGCTGCTAGGAAAAATTTATGTTTTCAAATTATTATCACCTTTTTTTAAAGAATACGTGATATTAATTACTTCTTTAACAAGGCGTATCATCGCATCAATAGTATTGTGCTAGAGATTGAAACCCGGTATGTTTCTCAACCCGACCGGGCCCGGTAGCATTCGTTGCCAACCCGGGCCGGGCCCGCCGCGCCCGGCTGGGTTGATGTGTTAGCGATGAAACCTTTAAGTATTTTATGAAAATTTGCTATATATGAATGGAAAAAGGCAATGATTCAATGTTACGAATTAATATTTATTTCAAACTAGCAAATCAACAATAATCACAATAATTAGTCTCACTCAAAGTCTCAAAATCACTGGTTAAATACAGAATTGATTACTTTTACTAATGAACGGAATAGGACCATTAGTATTAGTAATTTTTTATTTCTATAAGTTTAAGCAAGCAGGTCTTTTGTCTTCTTATATTGTCTATTTGAAAACATATTATGTGACCAATAACGTAGCTTATAGTACTAAACTTGTCTCATCAATTTAAATTACATAAATAGATAAACTTTGGTAGCTAAATCTTTTAGCAAAAAGCAAAAAATATGTTTTTTATTAAACTTTATCTATTAAGACTCTAGTGAATGTTACTAATTTTCTACGAGTTGGCGCTCCCGCGCCGCGGTTTACATGCCTACTGGGTCCGGTGACCGGGCCCGGTAAGAATGGCCGGGTCCGGTAGGTGGCTAAAAGGGCACCGGGCCCGCCCGGACCCGGCCCGGCCGGGCCCGGTTTGCAATCCCTATATTGTGCACTTCATTCACCTATATTTAATAGAATGAGTTGCAATTATGTCGGCATTCTAAAGTAATTGGTAATATGGCGTTTTTGTTATTACTGAAACTTCACTTATAGCCTGATTAAATAAATGAATGATTTGGCTGTATGATTAAATTTTTTCGCTTTCAGGTAAATTGTTTGCCACACCTTCTTGAAACCCATCAATTCTTCAAGAGTTCAAGAACCGAGAAACAAAAACCCACAGAACAAAGGTGCAAAAACCCATGTAAAATGAAGTTGTAAATTGGTATTTTCATCCACAAGTTTCTCTCAATTTGTATGGTCAGCAACAAAAGTTGTTTAACACTTTAGTACTATGGCATAGTAACATTTTTGACTAATATTTCAAACTGTGAGACTCATGTTAAAAAAGTTGCTGTGACAAAGTACCAAAGCGTTAAGCGACTTTCATTGCTGACTGTACGAGGACGCCTCTATTAAATAACCGATAAACCGCTTTGTTCACCTGAGGCCGTACTCTGAGCAACCTCAAAGTGATGTTGTTAGGGATACATCGGGTAAACCTAGCGCCATTTCAATCACAACACCGCTTCGATATTACTTTTGAAAGTCACTGTAGGGGGGGCAGGTTAGACAGTTAGTATTTTTAGGGTTCCGTACCTCAAAAGGAAAAAACGGAACCCTCATAGGATCACTTTGTTGGCCGTCTGTCTGCTCAGGAACGCGTGGAGGTATAGAGTGGAAATTAAAACCCTATATTCAGGTCCCTTTAAAGCTGTGAAAAAAATCAAACTTCTAAGTTTACGTAAAAAAAGATACGGCACGTTTATACCGCTTAAACGCATATTTCGATGCTCTCATGGGAATCAAAAATAGGATATATTTCCCATTGACCTAGAACTATTAAAGAATCATGGGCACTCTACTAAGGAAAATGGACGTAAATCCAACAGAAATGAAAATGTATTTTAAGTTTAGGATACCATGCCTAGATCATGTGGATATAAATTGTATTTTGATTAACCATTGGGTTATTCATGGAGATAATCGGAGACGCCCCAAATTTGGATTAAATATTTTTTTTTTTTTAACTTATTGCAGTATTCTAAAAAAAAGATTTTTTTCCACTACGTGTAATAGCCGCCATGTTGGTTTTTTTTTTAACACCAATTTCTTAAGAACACTTGGGCTGACAAGACAAATCTAACGATACCTTAATCATAGAAATCAGTTCAGCCGTTTGAAAGATATGAGACAATAAAGAATATTACATACAAACAAACATACAAGATACGCGCGAAAAACATAACCCTCTTGCAGTCGGGTAATTAGTTCTATTTAAAAACGTGTTAATTAAAGGCGGTTATACTACCGAAACTGGCACCCTCAGAGGTTTTTATTTAATAAGTGACTAATAGAAAATGATTTTAACAAAACTTCATGTGGAATTTTTAGGGCTCATGGTCTAGTATTTTTAGAAGGTATCAATAATTTTATTGTCTCGTAGTTATTCATAGAAGTAGATAGCAAATGTGTCAAAACCGGCCACTTTTTAACCGACTTCAAAAAAAGAGGAGGTTCTATGTTCGTCTGTATATTTGTTATTTTTTTGTGTATGTCCACCGATTACTCGAAAACGGCTAAAACGATTTTAATGATTTAAACGTTACTTCATCAGGTTTGTTCCCAAGTTGGTCCCATTTTCGAAAATTTGAAATCGGTTCAGTAGTTTTCGGGTAATCCTGAAAATACTGTAATTTTATAGGTAAATATTGCTCGAGTTTTTACGGATCTACAGACATAACTTATTTGTTTATGAACCGATTTAGATCACTCTTGTTTTGTTGGAACGAAAATACTTTAAGGGTGGTTTCATGTTAATTTCATTGGCATTGGACCTAGGACTTCGAAGATACACATGAGAACTTTTCAAAATCAAATAGGATAGTATACTGGTGATTACATTAAGGCATTGAGAGGTTTCACATTAGCCATTTTTATTGGGATACAGGCCTTACTTACGGATTGATGAAGAGGATGGACGATAACCCACCGCGCGGGCCCAAGCCCAATGCGGATTGGTGGGTATTAATAGGTGCAAATGCAGCTGGAACTAACGGCTTAACGTGCCTTCTGAAGCAGGGAGGAGATCGAGATAAAACACTTTGGTCACCCATCCCACGACTGACCCTTTACAAAGTTGCTTAACCTCCACAATTGCAGGCCAACCGGACTTCCATAGATCGCGGGTTTGATTTCTGCCTGAGAATATGATCTGGTACGAGTCGAATTTTTCTACAGTATTATTTAGTAGGTAGGTATTATGTAAAAATAGCTATGTGAATGCTAAAATCTCAAATTAAAATATTTTTAAGCTGCTTCTACTTATTCAGTTATCAAAATATTTTCTGACATACCTACCACAAAAAAGTTAAAAATAAAAAATCTTTAAAAAAAGAAAAATATCCTTCAAAAAACCTTAAAACATAAACAAAAATTGCATCAAAATTGTCTCAAAAAAGCAAGAAATTATATTCAAATCATTAGATACGAGATACACATATGAATTTTAAGGAAACACGTCTAATGACGTAGGGTTGGGCTTTTAGAACAAAAAAGTGGTCCTCCAACCCCACCCGACTTCAATAGACGTGTTTTATTAAAATTGATATGCGTATCTCGTATCTAATGATTTGAATATTATTTCTTGCTTTTTAGAGAAAATTTTGATGCAGTTTTTGATTTTGTTTTAAGGTTATTTGAAGGTTTTTTTTTAAAAAGCTTTTTTATTTTTAACTTTTTAGCAGATATCCTAGCACTGATAATGAGAGAATTAAATTCACTGCGGCGCCACTTTCGGTCATACAACCGCCTTAATTTCAATTCTTCTTGTCCAAGCTGTAATTATGTCTGAGGACTACCTACTACCGCTAACAATCCCTAGTTCCTTTCATAAACTAGTAGAAATTAGGTACTTATTATACCTTCAAAGTTCAGTGCTTCTAGAACTTTCGGGATTCAAATGAGATTTTGAACCCTACAATTATGACAAATGCAGAACACAAAACTAAGAAGTAATAATATAGAGCTATTACATTGATTGTTTGTGAATACGACACGAAAGTGTCTCTAGCGAATAAATACGAAATAATTACATAAGTATGTAGGTTTTCATTTCGATTTTTAAAGTCAGATGTTATTTTCAAGAAACACTTTTGTGTGAGAGGAATCCATGTTGCACCAAAAGGCCGTCATTAACTGGAATCATTTTAATTCATTTCTTCATTACGTTATATTATATGATTACGATATAATTAGACGTCGAAATGAAGAAAAATGGCGAGATAATTAACTTACCAGAAGCTCGCTCATGTCATACATTCGTTCTCGTGAGTAAGTTGGTTATTATTGTTGGTATCAACTGAACAGATATTCGTATGTCTGGAAATTACTCGTCACTTACGTGGATTATTTTGTCGTCCAAATAATAATAGTTACAAGTTTTCATAGAAGAGACTAAAGTCAAACTCATAGAATCAAGTCAGCAATTAAAACCGTTATTATCCGCCTTCATCAAACATACATTGTATTAGAACTTTGTTTACAATGATATCAAAATAGTAGCGTGTTCTGTTTGCTATTTTAAACGGATCAATACCGTCTTATTGTGAACATTATGACAATAAGTAATCGAATAAACCTTAATTGAAGTATCGCCTTTTTATAAATTGAATAGAGACAGGAAGCGAGAGGTTTTTAGCGTCTATTTTCAACAAGTAGCACACGTTGTGTCGAGGTTTCTCATTTATATCTGTCCCTTCCCAACGTTATACGGAGACTAGGTGAAAAATATATAGGTTACATCCACCGAGCTAATCTTGGGCGGTGAAACGATCCTCGAAAATTTGTTTACAATGGCATCAGAGGTCATGGTAAAAGTGAATCGTGGTCACGTGGCCATCGATCGCTTGTCGTCTTTGAGAATAATGAGAGATGAATTGTTAAAGGTCCTTCGCATTTCGGCAACGGTGCGCGGCGGCGGGCGCGGCGAGTAGGGGCGGGCAACTAAATGAACGTAGGTCGATAGCAGGCTGTTCAGTGTTCAGTGTGGTTCCGACACTCGAAGCGAGCGGCCGCTCGCTCGCCACGCGCCATCTAGTTCGCGACTCGTGCTCAACTCTGTCACCACTTTCCCCTCACTAAAGGAATTCGAGCGCAACAACTCGCGAAGCCTATGTAAGTACAACCGACAGCAGTTCTACTCCACAACAACCTCACGTTGATTCCAAAACTTAATTTAATTTCCGAAACTTTTGACGCGCCTATTCAAACTGTAAGGGGAAAAGTAAAACTCTCGCTTTCAATCGGCTCACGAAAACTCGTGTACAATGGACACTACCCAATCTTAAAGGTGAAACAAAGGGCTCGTTTCGAAATACACTTATTCCTTAGCTGCCAGTTAACTCGAGGGTAGTAAAGATTTGGGGACACGTAAATTGTTTGGAATTGTTTGTCCTTACATGATGTAAGTGTTTATTTAGCACTCGCGCTTGTTGCGGGCTATTTGCATTTAAATTGGTAGAAATCATTGTAAACGTAAGTCACTGCGGAATTGCCTTGCAAATGGCGTTTTCAACGTTGGTATTGTTTTTCTTGTAATAACAAACAACATATTTTTGATCTCAATAGCATTTGTTATTCGTAGAACATTTACGGTGAAATTTAAACTAAATCGTTACCTTTTCAGTTTCATCTACAGAAATATACTCGCTTTGATTTTGTTAAAATTAAGCTAATGAGCTAATGAGCCTAGGACGCCAATCATGGACAATTTAAATGCGAACTCTATAGCTAAACCAATGATTTTTAGGTAAATATTACCAAATGACAGCGTCACAGTTTTGGTTTTATCGTTCAGATTTAGCGTGATGGGCCCTCAATTGTGGCAAAATCTAACCTCATATTCGATCGCCCGTAGTCGTGTGACTACGAGGCGGCTACGGTCTACGAGGCAGCTACGACCACGCTACGACATCGATTTCTGTCAAATTTAGCGCATTGTATAAGCGGTTAAGACTCAATAATGTTTTGTTTTTTTTGACACTTCAAGTTTGTTTTAGTTCTTATTGTGATTAAGATTATGATCCTAGATATATCATTGGATTTTGAGTTCTTATTGTGATTTGGATTATGATCGTAGAGAAATATGATTGGATTTTCATTACAAACGATCGTAGTAAAAATACGCTTATCTTGTTATATTTAGACGTGGCTTCATATCGGCTCCTTAGAGGCATCCATCAGCCTTGCTATCTAGGTTAGGAGTTCGCTTGAGATCCGGATAAGCTCTTTAAGCCATCAAGGAAAACTCCTTTTCTCTCCAGTGTACTTACCTAAAGAACCATGGATCTCTGAATTTATTAATAGAAATACATACGGTATATTTTAAATCAAATTATAAAAACATACCGAGTTATTAATCAAATAATGAGAAATCTTATTTGCAATTACGATATTATAATATACGAGGTGCGTATCAGAATGTCTAAAGTTAGAATGTCTAAACTTAAAATGACAAAGTCCAAAATGTCAAAAATTAAAATTCAAATGGTTTAAAATGTCAAAAATCATTATGTCTAACTTCAAAATAACAAAATTCAAAGTATCAAACGTATCAAATACTTGACGAATTAAAATATCAATGGTCATTAAGTCTAAGTTCCAGTGATTTATTTGAATTGGGTTTGATCTTAAAACGAATCGCCTTCTTTGAGGTTAATTGAGTCTGTGGAGGTGTCTTTGGGCTTCGCCTGAAATGATTTATAGCAAATTTAGCTGCCAGAAATGAGTCTAAACTAGTCTACTGGGACTTAGAAACAGTAGACCGTAAGTCACGAGATAGGTGCGAGGAGCGTAGCGACGAGCATGTTAGGTTGATATGAACCCAGCGCCAGAAAAAATCTATTTGTAACTCAATTGATGGATTTTGTTCGCCGGCTACTGAATCAGTGACTGGCTACTGAATCAGCGAGCGGCGCAGCTATGGTGATGTTCGGCAGAAGCACAAAGTTAACACGCAATTATTTAACCTAATTAATAAGATACCTAAAAATAAGTAAATTCTATATAATACTAAATAATATACTAGAAAAAATACGACTCGCACCAGATCAATACTCAGACGGGAATCGAACCCGCGACCTTTGGATATCCGGTCCAATGCTCTGACCGCTGAGCTACCGAGTCACTCAGTCTCAGTCGCTCAGCGGTCAGAGCATTGGACCGGATATCCAAAGGTCGCGGGTTCGATTCCCGTCTGAGTATTGATCTGGTGCGAGTCGTATTTTTTCTAGTATATTATTTAGTATTGTTTAAAAATAGCATTGTAAATGCGAAAATCTCAAATTTAAAAATAAATTCTATATGTCATTTTACGTATTTGGACTATTAGACATTTTAAGTTTTGATCATTTGAACTTAGACATTTTATTTAAGACTATCTGACCGTTTGACATTTTCGTTTTTGACATTTTGAACTTTTGACATTTTAATCGTTAGACATTCAAATTTTTGACATTTTGAACATTGCCATTTTAAGTTTAGACATTCTAACTTTAGACATTCTGATACGTACCCTATACGAGTAAGATTGCTTATAATTCAATGTTGTTCTTCCAGTTATGATATCTATTTTTCAACGTCGATGTCATTTTTAATACATAATTTCCTTTGATTTATCTGTACGTAGAATACTTCATAGAACCACAAAATGCCTGCTGCACTACCTTACAATTGCCATACTAAAATAGAACTTAAACTTAATATTACCGTGAAACTGGCGAGTTTAGTAATTCCTTCATACCACCACTGTTTTAATTATTACCGCACGAACTGACCATATATTGGCAAGACCGTCATATCCGGTGAAATAGTTCAATCAATATTCAATTACTACGGAGAGGACGTTGGTTGCTACCTGTTGGGCATACGCTTTATTATACATATGGGTCATATGGTATAAAGCTCTGGGCCTAGTTTATAATTATTTTACTGATTTGTAATTTTGTTTGTATTAAATGTCCATCAGCCATTTTTAAATGTCCCCACTGCAGGGGCACAGGCCTTCCTTATGGGTGGATAAGGAGGACGGGCCATAACCCATCACGCGGGCCCAATGCGGATTGGCGGGTGGAAAAAATATTTGATATGTCAAATATTCAAAATATTTATTAATTTAATAGATTTTATTTATTAAACACAACCCTCTTTAAAAAACCTTCTAGGCAACCGTGGTCAAATCTTTTTGTCTGTGGATTAACACAATCCCTCTGTTGAAAGTGGGAAAATCATCAGATAAAATAGTTTTAGGTATTTAAGGGCGGCTTGCACGAGTGAGTTAAATCTCGATTTAGTAATATTTAAAGTCGGTTTAAACTTAAGTCGAACTTATCGTATTGCATGGCGTCGATTTAGAGTTAAACTAGATTTAAATTTAAACCGGCGTGGTCGGCAGTTTAAGTTCCTAAGTGGCTTAAGTGGGTGTAGAATTTTGTTGATTTCATATATTGTGAATTATTGCGAAAAATGAGCATGTTTCTAAATTATTTGAGTGATAGCGATGATCAGTTACTATCTGACGAAGACGGTTTAAAGTTGTTAAATCTCGATTTTATTGTCAGATGACGTTATTATTTATTGGTTGATCTCTCTGATATTACGTAAAAATGGATTTATTAACTGTGTCAGCGTACAATGGTCATAATTTTATATCAGACAATGACGAGGAAATCATGCTATATTTAGAAACCTTGTTTTACTCCCGAACTGTATTTATTGGAGGTGATACCTATATTTAACATGTTATAAGATGACGAATTCTTGAAAAGATTCCGGTTAGGTAAGTAAACACAGTGCAGCCACTCTTCCCTAGTAAAATTATTCGTAATTTCCTAAATACCTATTAAAATTCGCCCGCAGTTTTAACTATAAAACAAATAACAAAGGACGACACTCGGACCCCATTATTTATACCTACGTTTTTTTATGATTTGTCAAACCATTTGCTTGCTTGACCTTTTTTGTAACCATCTGTTCTTTTGTTTTCTATGAACGGCGAGTGAATGATGAGCTAAATCTTGGTTTAGTTAAGTTGAATGTAATTTAGGATGTGCAAGACAACCCTGGTGGGATTTAAGTAAAGCCGAATTTAGTGCTAAATCTAACTTTAACAAAATCGAGATTTAAGAAAGTTTCGTGCAAGTCGCCCTTAGTCTACTTCGTTTTGGTAACATTTTTTGAAAATCAAAAGGACATGTCCCATCGCGCCTATGTCATTTGCCTCACCATTCTCAAAAAATGAAAGTCTATCGCGCGCGTCTTAATCAAAGTAGTATGTCAGAGTAGGTATTTTACTCTAAAATCAGATTAATAATTATTTTCTGCATTAAAAAGTGGGATTTTTAAGTTAAAATGCTTTAAATTCACAATTGTTTATCATGATAGTACTATTTATTCACATTTTTTACAAAATACTTCAGAAAACAACTTAATGTTTTTGTAATTGTTTTTTTAAATATAAAACAATTCTTGACTGATACTATACCTAAATAAAATGTAATTAGCATTTTTTAATTATGAAAGTAATTAAATAAAATGAAACTGGGGCAACGATGGGACATCTCCTTTCGCAACATTGTTCAAGGTTGCCAGACGGTGTGCAACATGATAAACTTACTAAATAGTTGCCGCAACATGTAGTTCTATTCTTTTTGGGTAGTAGAGCAACATCACAACATGTTGCTCGCAACTTATGTTGCTCGCCATCTGGCAACGCTGCGCATTGTTGCGAAATCACGCGTCATGATCGACAGTGACGCGCGTGATTATATTATTATTCTCTATGTATCTCTATATACTCTTAAGCCTGACTCTTAAGCCTTACGGCTTAAGAGTCTATTATAGGAAAACATGGTCTGCTGGGGTCATTTTTTATATAGAAATGTAAAGTTGTAGCCACAAAACAAACATACGACAAACTAGAGATTCTCTTGTAGCTACAAGTATTAAATTGTATATAAACCTCACAGTGATTGTAAAAATATCAGAATATCATCAAAAGCACTTGCGTAGATTGATATTTTTGGCGTAAATAATAGCGGAAACCATAGACATAGAAAAAATTTCGCTGCGCTCAAGAAGACCAACAAAGCGTGGAAAAGAGAAGTCTACATCATACGGACACAGTCTATGTAAAAAAGAGACAAAGGATCAAGTGACATGTGCCAACATTTTTTACAGTAAGAGCCCCTAGCGTCCCGCCTAGTAAATGTGCAATCACAGTTTGTTTAAAATATTTGTTAATCTTAATTAGAATTTAAAATAAAGGTATCGAGGAGCCATGGTGTCTTGTGCTCTAAGTAATTGTCATGTAACAAAAATAAATAATCCAAGTAATCATACTTTTCACAGGTAAATAAGATATTGCCACACATTTCTCTCAAGCCAAATTTCGCTACATTTATTCGTTTATCGACGAAGAAAACAGTATGGAACATAGTTTATTAATTTCCTTTGCCATATAGTCATATTTTATAAATCTAAGTCATATTTTACGTATCTCATATAAAATGTATGCATTCGTTTTCGGATCACCTGTTTATTGACATTGTTGTTGTTTGTCATTCTATTTCTATGGCGGAAACGTATTGAATTTCTACATCAATATACACTTTAACATACTGTGAAGTAGTTCCATTTACTTTTATTAAATAAAAGATAATTCTAAATAGATAATGATAAAAAAACAAAGAAAAACATTGAAAAAGTGCAGAAGTAAGGTTATTTTCCTTACTCTTTACATGTAAGTAAAGAAAAAGACAGAGTACGGTTAACTTGTTACGGTTAACAAGCGTAACCGAGCCTTATGCTAGGGTTTCCTAGGATGACGGTGCCATCATATCACGGCCGTAATTTAGCGGCGTAGAACGTTGGCTATATAAACAATACGGAGCGGTTTCTGACGTTACGGTGTCGCCCGCAGAGCATCGCGGCTTCCAGAAGCGCGTCTTACTCTAAGGTGTCACCGTATTGTTTACATAGACAACATTCAACGCCGCTATATTACGGCTGTAATATGACGGCACCGCTATTCTAGAAAACCCTAGCTTTTTTCGGCACAGGGATAGTCATTACAATATACATTTTTTTAATCGGCTTATCGTTAACCTACACCGTTCCATTCATTTTAAGTATCATGCAAAAATGTAAGAGAGGCATTTTGATGTGAAGTTCAAGCACTATGAAATCTAAGCTATTAAACGGCTTCTTTGTGCAATCAGCTTACGTCTGAGCCTCTTAATTTAAGCTTAGTTCTGGGGGTCTATTACGAAAAGTTTAATGCGATACACGCAACTGCGTCCGTGCTTCGTTTTGATTGTTTCCTATTACAAATCACATTCGTATGCGGTATCGCGAAGTGATTGCGTGAGTTTGACAGTTTCTCTCTAGAGTACCCGACATCGTTCGTTCAGTAGTCTATGGGCTACGATTGCCAAATTCAAAATGTTTGTTATAACTACAACCGACGAACTGCGGACGACTATCGTGGCCAAGTGACTGCGTTACGCAATTGCGTATGTTATTTTTGTAATAGGCCCCCTGAACTGTCCTTATTAGGGTGTCAGGCGTTACAGAGTTCGGTTTAGTGAGTACAGACAATTAAGAATAGGTCAAGTGATTAAGTTTAGTTTTTTTTTTTAAATTTTGAAAGATGTCTTTTTTGTTATTTTTCTATGGCTTGATTGATATCAAGTGAAAACTTATCTTAAAGCGTTGGATTGCAAAAAAAAATACGAGAGCAATTTGAATTCTAATACTTATTGAGGCTTATAGGGAAAACTGTGGGTTCTAGAGTAAGTCGTATATGTTTCAAATAGTATCTAATCTAATTTAGATAATGCAACAACATTTAAGTGGCCGTGCGGCTCTTTCCCCAGAGTAAAAACTTATTTCGCAATTTCAAATTATGTCAAATTTTTATTTTTGTTCCGAAAACTAATACCTTAAAATTGAATGTTGCGTGCTGAAAATATCGTCGGTAAAAAAACTGAATGTCGTTTAAAACAGATGCTTCGGTCTGAGTTATTTTATTGATGAAATACATGTAAAAATTATTAATTTATTATTTCTTACAAAAAGGATCTAAGAAAACAGGAACGGGAACGGGAACGGGAACGGGAACGGGAACGGGAACGGGAACGGGAACGGGAACGGGAACGGGAACGGGAACGGGAACGGGAACGGGAACGGGAACGGGAACGGGAACGGGAACGGGAACGGGAACGGGAACGGGAACGGGAACGGGAACGGGAACGGGAACGGGAACGGGAACGGGAACGGGAACGGGAACGGGAACGGGAACGGGAACGGGAACGGGAACGGGAACGGGAACGGGAACGGGAACGGGAACGGGAACGGGAACGGGAACGGGAACGGGAACGGGAACGGGAACGGGAACGGGAACGGGAACGGGAACGGGAACGGGAACGGGAACGGGAACGGGAACGGGAACGGGAACGGGAACGGGAACGGGAACGGGAACGGGAACGGGAACGGGAACGGGAACGGGAACGGGAACGGGAACGGGAACGGGAACGGGAACGGGAACGGGAACGGGAACGGGAACGGGAACGGGAACGGGAACGGGAACGGGAACGGGAACGGGAACGGGAACGGGAACGGGAACGGGAACGGGAACGGGAACGGGACCTAATAATATCTCTGAACCCAACTTTTCATGAATTGTACCAATTCGAATTCAATATTCATAACTAAGACAGGACAAAGTCTGTCGGGTCAAATAAAATGGTTTATATTGGTAGGTAACATTTTTTTTAAAAAGAAGATTTTTAAGCTATTTCTCATCTACGAATATGTATTTAAATGGGATAACTCGAATACCTATGAATAGCATAAAAAAAAGTAAAATACATGTAAGTACATGTAAGCAAATATCTGAGTACTTAAATCTGTATTTGTTGAACTACAACCTCATCAAGTGGTTTACAACAATGAATCTATTACAGGCGATAATAATTTAATAGGTCATAAGCTTGCAGTGACCCAGTAAGTCCAAGTAAGCACTTCTCGCAGCGCCTCAATACAATGGCACCGTCTAGAAAAAGGCGGTTAAAAATGCTGTGGTTACGTCACACTGTGCGACGGAGATAGTAAAATAAGAAAAAAAAAACAAATCTACCTATAACCTATTTGGGCATTGAAATAAATATGCCAACTTATATTCTTCTTCTTTCTTAAAATATGCAAACTATAAATTAGATTATATTGCACAAAACAGTAGTGTCACACTCACAGCCTATTTATAGACGTCACTCTATGATAAGCAAATTCTGACTATGTGATTTATAAACTACTAGCTTTTGCCAGAGATTTCGTCCGCGTGGACACTCGGAAAATCGCTATGGAACCTTTGACCGAGATAAAAAGTATCCATGTTTTACCACTGGCTAGTACATAATCGTATGAAAGTTCTTGGCTAGATAGTATTCTTCACAAAAGTTTAACATAACCAGACACCAACACATACAAACAACACTGGTAAAATTTACTGAAAAAAATCTTTTTTAAAAACACATTTTTAAAACGGACTAGTAAAAACAGACTAAAAAGTAAAAAATAAATTCTTCTGTAAATGTTTATAACCATATACCTACAGAAATTTTAAACCTAAAAACGTGGGGTGCAGTTTGTAAGATGTATCATTCATATTGTCTTTAGCATGCGCCCCACGTTTTTAGGTTTAAAATTTCTATATATTTCTGTATAGGGTTATAAATATTTAGAGAAGAATTTATTTTCCTTTTTAGTCTGTCTTTACTAGTCCGTTTTAATGATTTTAGTCCGAATTTTTTCAGTTAATTATTATTTTCTGTTTTTAGCTAACGAGCTAAGACTAAAAATATACCATCTCCTACTCTTGCACTCGCACTAGTCAAGACGATTCAAACGAGCCCAAACTCGATGGGGTTGCATAGTTTAATTATAGGGTCCCTATGGCCTTCCTCCGGCTCCATCATCAGATCCTCGGACACAATTTCTCATTAAAGTACTCGTCAAGATGATTCAAACGAGCCCAAACTCGATGGGGTTGCATGGTTTTATTATCGAGTTCCAGTGGCCTTCTTCCGGTTCCATCATGAGACCCTGGACACTATTTCCCAACAAAGTACTCATCAAGACGATTCAAACGAGCCCAATCTCAATGGGGTAGCGTGGTTTTATTAAAGAGTTTCTCTGTCCTTCTTCCGGCTCCATCATCAGATCCTGTAAACTATTTCCCAACAAAGTACTCATCAAGACGATTCAAACGAGCCCAATCTCAATGGGGTAGCGTGGTTTTATTAAAGAGTTTCTCTGTCCTTCTTCCGGCTCCATCATCAGATCCTGTAAACTATTTCCCAACAAAGAACTCATCAAAACAATTCAAACGAGCCCAAATTTAATGGGGTTGTACGGTTTCAATATTGAGTTCCTATGACATAGCCTTTCAGCTTCATCATCAGACCCTGGACCTCATCTCCCATTAGAGTACTCGTCAAAACAAATTCTAACGAGCCCAAACACGATGGGGTTGTATGGTTTCATCATAGAGATTCTGCGGCCTTCTTACGGCTTCATCATCAGATCAGCTCAATGACACCATAATATTGCATTGCCTTCCAGTTCTGACCTATGTTCAAAGTTTCAAGTTTTTATAGCTTGTCGGGAAGCTAGTATAAAATTGTTCGCAAACTTTGTGGAGAAACAAACACAAACGAGAAAGCAACCTAATAAAAACCCTTCCTGATCACGTGCTATTTTACTTAAATGTGATAAATCCCAAGTCTGAACATTCTTAAATAGTCTAGTGTACAGGTCTATTTTTATTTGGTATAAAATAGAAACAGTAAGCACAGTAAACAGTAAGCGATAAAATCAAAGCTTTCCCTAGATTTTTTTAAAGAATTCTCCAACAATTTTCAATTGACGATATTTTTTATTTTTGCTATGGAGCAATGTTTAAATGACCTTTTATTAATATTAATCAAATTTTTTTAACTCTCATCATCATCATCATCATATCAGCCGCACGACACCCACTGCTGGGTATAGGCCTCCCCCAAGGATTTTCACGACGATTGGTCCTGTGCTTCCCACATCCAGTGGCTTCCGGCAACCTTCACCAGATCGTCGGTCCACCTTGTCGGGGGCCTACCCACGGAGCGTCGTCCGGTGCGCGGTCGCCATTCAAGAACCTTTCCGCCCCAACGGCCATCGGTTCTTCTCGCTATATGTCCAGCCCACTGCCACTTTAGCTGAGCAATCCTTCGAGCGATGTCGATTTTTAATTCTTAAGAGCATAAAATATTTTGATTTCGTAATAAACTGAGTATTCTGAACAAAGATCAAAAAATTCCCCATGCCTACGGTTTAAACGTTCAAAACAAAGAAACTATCTTATTTATTAACACGCACCGAATAGAAAAACATTCTTGTGAATAGGCCTAACAACTTATCAGAACAGTCGGTACATAAATAAACATTCCACGGTGGTGAAAAAAGTGCTCAAATGTCACGTGACGAACAACGCGCGCTCGCGGCGCAGAGGCGGATCAGACAACAGTCCCCCGATATTTTTTGCAGAACAGGTGAGCGGATAAACATTTACTTTACAAGTTTTGATGAAATTCATATTAAAGCTTTTTTACTACAATTTATTCTCACTTTGTTGCGCGTCTACGACGAATTATTTACAATGCCTTAATCAAAACACAGTCATACATGTTGATAATGATGTCGCGTCAATTTATTTCTTTGTTTAATTTCTTGTAGCTATCTGTCACATATCGTGTGTCGTGTTTATAATATAGCATGTTAAGAAACGCAAGATTATTGTTATAATTAAGTTGGATAACTACCGCGATAATGTAAGTACATAAAACCATTTAGGTTCAAGGCTGAGTCGATGATATGATTGACCTTTGGGAAACAATCTCTTGTTATCTATCTCAGTACTAATTTCGAATACTAGCAAAATTTAAAATTGTCATCAAAGCTATTTTAAGACACTAATAATCTTTGATATTAATCATAAATATAAATACTTAAGACATAATATAACGATTTTTTTTATTTTTTTAGTTACTTATAGACAGCGGTAACAAAGGTACCTATATAAAAACAATACCAATTCTTATCTTTACGTTGTAGCAGAAAGTCTATCTAAAACCATCTTTTTAAAAGTAAAGGGACTTCAGAAAGACATCATGTAAAATATTGTAAAGAACTTATGAATCTTGTAATTTATTTTTTCATCTATTAGTACATTCCTGCCCGACTGACCTGCTTATACGCTAGCAATATTTATGAGCTCTTCAAAGTATGCAGTCCCTTTCAGATTACACTATGCGCAATAACTATTCCCTTTGCATTGTTAATTTAAAGGAACAATGTCCCCAATATAGGACATTGGGCATTTTGTTCGGACGTTCGACCTACGGCGTACATAAACGAAATAGGGCTAGATATGTAGATAAGTGTATCTGTGGCATGGGTCGCATTCTTGCAGGTCATGTTTAATTTTTTATCACTACATCATAGCATTTCAATAATAAATAAAGACAAAACAAATATTTATTATTATACTACAATGCTGAAAGTAAAACCTTCTGTTTCATTAACAAAAGTTTAATAACATTAAACTTATACTCACACACATACTGTAAAATAACTTTGCTTCTACCGGTCGTTACATAAAAAAAATTACATATTCTGAAAAGTGGGATTGAATTCTTCAATTTAAAACTGGTTTGGTTTCTGTACGCGAACTTTCATCAATTAGGTCAAATATGCCCCATGACCTTTGGGGGCCGTTAACTTTCGCATAAGCAAGATTGGATTGATATTTTGTTTTTATTTTTAATTTTAGTTCATTAATTTTATTATTTAATTTAATTTGATTTGATTATGATTTTATTTTTAATTTGATGGCTTTAATTGATATGATTTTTATTTTATTTCTATTATTTTTAATTTGTTTTTTTTTTATATTGTTTGATTTATTTGATTTCATTTTAATGTTTGTTTTGCATGACAGCTGAAATATCTGCATATCGCTAGAGCGGTAAAACTTGTATGAACTTTTTAATATTATTAAATCTAAATTGTACCATGTTTTCTGCGAATAAATTCTATTCTATTCTATTCTATCCTTGGCGCTGATGAAAACCTATTGGCGTCAGCCTCTCAGATTGTAAGGGGCGTACCTGAAAGTGCATGTACTGTACCTATCGCACTTTCGATAGTCGTTGTAGTCAATTTGATTAATACTTTACACTTCTTTTCCTAAATGTGAATACCTAGACGCTGCAAACTTTACGTTCAAGGGCGTCGCCAGGGGTGGTAAGGGGGGAGGGGCGCTGCCCCGCCCCTAGAGGTTAAAAAATGTAGCCAACTGCAAATAACCAAAATCCTAAGGCCATTCAAATAACTAGCTTTTCCGATAAATGCTGCCCCATCTCAAAACTTGAATAAATTCACTAGGTGCTCTTGACTGTACCCACAATTCATATTTTTCTTATCCTCTTCAATATTAACTTGCCTGGCCCAGGGGGGGGCCTGGGCCATGGGCTGGCGACACCCTTGTAGAGGTTGCCGAGACATAATACGCAGGATACGCAAGATGCGATGTCGTGGCCGAGGCGTTAAATCCACATTATAATCCAATATATTTTTTAAATTCTGCAATATTAAATATTCTCTCAAGCTAGTAGCTTATATAATTTATAAGCAGAGGCATGCTAGTACATGAAATCGACCTCCAAAAGTCAGTTTTTGTTCCATAAAACGTCATACTTCGACAAGAGGCAAATTAATTCACAGCATTACGTAAAATAAAAATAAAACATTCTTAAACCCATGAAATTAGTTTTCCAGCTTGTTCTTGCTCATAATAATGACTACAGTGAATTTATGTCTCATTTAATTGGAACAAAAGAAAATCTTTTCACAGTTTCTCGGAAAACAAAATTTTAATTTGAATGACTAGGGAACATAATGTTTTAAGTACTCTAAATAAAAGGTGGTTTTGTAATGCTTAATTACTTAATGCTTGTTATGAATTGTCCCTCGCCACAGCTTTCTTAGTTTGCTTATTTCAAGAATGTCTGCACTTTTCGAGAAGCTTATAAAGCTCTCTGATACGGTGAACTTTGAAAATGTTTTAGCTTCCAATAAACATATTTGGGCTGCTAGATCTTGTGGCAAAATGTTGAAATTGTGAAACCTTCTTAAGTTTAATATTCTCCTTATTATTCAGAAATACTAAAATATGTAAGTATTTCCTAATCTTGATTTATACTTTGATTCGTATTTCTCAACTCTTTATTACAGCGATACCGGACCAGTAGAAAGTTTCTAGTAAATTAAAATTTAAAGAAACATGACTTAAGTTTAATCTTGTCCCTCTTGTATCTAATGGATTAAAACTACACTGATCGATCACTGTTGAACTAGCAATCCATTAAAATTGAAGAGTTTTATTTACTTCCACTCCTTCTGGTGACAGAATAAAACACCTCCCTCTGTCAATACAGCTGATTATTATGTTTAGTTGAAAATGTTCTGAAAAATAACCAATCACAATGAATATTAATTATGATTTTTTATAATATGAATCACTTAATTTCTTTTTATAAATTTCTACATGCTGTTTTCTTTAGCTCTACCTACTCAAATGGCCAACATTCTATTCGTTTGAAAGCTACGCTTACTTTTAAAACTTTAAAATAAGCAATAAACTATAAAATTAGGTGCATTATAGCACCTTATGCTTGACAATTCCATACAATACATCGAAGTCTGTGATTTACATAAGTTTGCGACATGTGATTTAATCATCTATTGCTCATATTTAAGCTTTAAAAGTAAGCGTAGCGTTCAAACGAATAGAAAATGGGCCATTTGAGTAGGGGGACTGGACAGACGTTGTCCTGTCTTAGTTATTTAGTAACGTGTATGTATCCAAACTTACCAAAACTCCATATTAAATTGAACTTTTAATATTAGGCGTGATGGCTGAACTAACCGTGATGAGCACTAAGAAATTCAGTTTTCTTAGATCCTTTTTGTAAGAAATAATAAAATATTAATTTTAAATGTATTTTATCAATAAAATAATTCCAACCCAAGCATCTGTTTTAAACGACATTCAGTTTTTTACTCTTTGACGATACGATATTTGCAGCACGCATTCTGTCAAATCTATGTCAAATGTCATAAGAAACATTAAAAAAGTTTATATTGTCCAAAAGACTTGGACGAATTAATTCGTCCAAGCCAAAATAATTTTACATGGTGGTTAAGTATTCTTAAATTTTCTGATTTTTCGCGCAATTTCTTATTTTTTTCTTTCATAAGAACCTTCTCCTGATAATAACAAACACAACAAAAAAATAATTAGCGAAATCGGTCCAGCCGTTCACGCTTGATGGCGTGACCAATGGAAATAGGGATTCATATTTATATACGAGTACATACCTAGATTGGGCCTCGCCGGCCGGAACATACAGTGCGTCCATTAATAGTAATAGATCTTAATTAAGTACTGATTTACTGAATAATTAACCTGGCATTATAGGAAAACTAACTATTATTGTTATGAAATGACTTGTTCAAATCTAAAGCTACTTCCCTTACATAACAGTATATTTCCAATACCTTCTACGTAGAAATAAGGGCATCCACATTACATCTCGTTTCATGTGTTATTTCACAATTAGGTGTGTCATTTCTTTTTCTCCTCTCTTTCAATCATATTACGATAAGTTTAATGCGATACACGCAGCTGCGTCTGTGCTTCGTTTTGATTGTTTTCTATTACAAATCACTTTCGTATACGATATTGCGAAGTGATTGCGTGAGATTGACAGTTTGACTCTAGCGTATCCTATAATATTGTTCGTTCAGTAGTCTATGGACTACAATAGCCAAATTCAAAATGTTTGTTATAACTACAACCAACGAACTCCGGACGATTATCGTGGCCAAGTGACTGCGTTACGCAATTGCGTACGATATTTTTGTAACTTATTCCAATGTTCCCAAATATACTGAAACGTAATATTACTAGTGACTAGTGTAGTTAAATTTTTGAGATGAATTTGTTTATCGGCGCTGGAAAAAAATTTCATAGTCAAATTTATCGTTATTATTGTCAACATTTTCGTTTTTATTTTGGAAAACTAACAGTCACAAAGCTAACTAAGGTTTTTTTATTATATTTTCAAGATAGGTTCTTAATGCTTGACACAGCATTGAAACTACAAAATTGGAGGTCACTATGGACTTTATGTGACAATATCATGTTTCTGTCAATCACATAACTGAGAAGGTACATAATCTAAATATCTGCATTAAGTATTCTTTGGGGCCGATAAATTAAGTAAGATTGTGTGAAATCGTAGCTCAATTAAGAATCTGTAAGTACTTGTTTTTATTAATAATCAAAGAGGATACAATATAGCGATACAAAATAGTCCCACAATACCAACTAGTTAGTTTGATTGTGTGATTGTGTGATCTTCAGTCTCTTTTACTTTGATCTATACATAAAATAGACTGGACTTAATTTAAGTGTTGAAGCATGTGTTTTTAGGGTTCCGTACCCAAAGGGTAAAAACGGGACCCTATTACTAAGACTCCGCTGTCCGTCTGTCCGTCTGTCCGTCTGTCCGTCTGTCTGTCTGTCTGTCTGACACCAAACTGTATCTCATGAACCGTGATAGCTAGAAAGTTGAAATTTTCACAGATGATGTATTTCTGTTGCCGCTATAACAACAAATACTAAAAGCAGAATAAAATTAATATTTAAGGGGGGCTCCCATACAACAAACGTGATTTGTTTGCTGTTTTTTGCTCGATATTAATAACGACAACAGGTAGACAGTTGAAATTTTTACAGATGATGTATTTTTGTTGCCGCTATAACAACAAATACTAAAAACAGAATAAAATAAATATTTAAAGGGGGCCCCCATACAACAAACGGTTTTTTTGCCGTTTTTTGTACGGAACCCTTCATGTGCAAGTCCGACTCGCACTTGGCCGGTTTTTTTAATAGTTCCATCACCAAAATAATTATAATAATTATTTTGGTATTAAATTCACCCTAGGTGCCTCAAACTTGCCCGCGGACACTGCGACCTCGTCTCGGGGTTGTGTTTGTCAATAATATCAATTATATAAATTAACTCACAATTCAATTATATCAACAACTGTATCAATTAGCTCACAATCGAATCAACTAAGGTTAGTCCAGTCAAGATGATATAAGGTTTGATAAGAGGGTACACCGCCGCTCCCACAGGACTTTGGAAATTGCAAATCTGATTTTTTAATGTTGGTTTAGGTTCTAACAACATATAAAAAAAAAAACCGGTCAAGAACGAGTCGGACTCGCGTACCGAGGGTATAATAATACCATCATACATACATACCATCATAATAAATACACTGCAGAGTAGAGAGTAGAATAATAAAATTAATAAAATAATATACCATACATACCATCATAATAAATACACTGCAGAGTAGAGAGTAGAATAATAAAATTATTATTGCAGTTTTAGGTCAGCGATATCTCTTGACCGAGTGGAACTAATGTTAACTTTTAGACATTTTATAATTTCAAAAAAAGTGTGCTATATTGAGACATTGCTTTATTTTTCCTGTAATCTTTATATTAACTGCTATCACATAGAATTATTGCAGATTGTTCTCTTTGCAAACTTCGGAGATAATGGGGAGAATGGTATTTTTTTACATTTTTCATCATAAATCGAAAACTATGAGGTCTAAAAAAAAGAAAAAATTATTGAAAACGTGCAAACGACGTTCTTTCCTATGATACCCCACATGCCCTAGTCGTCCCACTTCAAATTTTTCAGACCCCTTTTCAGTCCCTATTGTAAAAAAGATATAATTTTTTTTCTTTCTAATTTGCAAAATAGTTGGGCAAATATCATCTTTAACTATTCCAAATTAGAAGTTGATATCAATAGTAGTTCTCGAGATATCCAGCTGTGATGTGACAGATAGACAGACAGACTGAGTCACAACTCACACCATAAGGGTTCCTTTTCTACCATTTTGGTACGGAACCCTAAAAATCAGAATGACCGGACCTTTTGCAAGCACGACTAAAACGGAGTTTCATGTTTAGTATGAGTGAACTACGTAATGTACAGACATTTTAGTGTACTTTTAGGTACATAGTTAAAAATAAAGGTGGTATTTTTTTTCTAAGAGTATTATTAATAATAATAATAAAGCATTTATTTTCTCTTTTTACAATAAATGGCTTAGGATAAAGTTTTATTATTCATATTTTACTATAAATATCCATCATGTATTGACCAAAAAAATATTTATCTACTATCAGACCCAAGTATGTGATGTTATCGACTTCTTTGATTTGATTACAATGACAGTTAGTATTATTATTATGTTTATCAATTCATGCGTATATTATCATCATCATCATATCAGCCGCACGACACCCACTGCTGGGTATAGGCCTCCTCCAAGGATCTCCACGACGATCAGTCCTGCGCTGCCCGCATCCAGTGGCTTCTTCCGACCTACAACAGATCGTCGGTCCACCTTGTCGGGGGCCTACCCACGGAGCGCCGTCCGGTGCGCGGTCGCCATTCCAGAACCTTTCCAGCCCAACGGCCATCGGTTCTTCTCGCTATGTGTCCAGCCCATTGCCACTTCAGCTGTGCAATTCTTCGAGCGATGTCGGCTTAGTTCGCATGCGTATCTCCTCATTTCTGATTCGAGTTATAAGGCGAGTAGATTGTAAGGAGATTAGTTTTCTCTGCATTGAGTACTAAACCATTATCGTGCGCCCATTTGACGACTGCGTTCACATCACTATACATTTCAGCAAGATCCGGGCAAGCAATTTGCACAAGTCGTCCGCGAACATATGAGCTGAACAATGCTTGAGTACTCCACTTAGCATTCATTAGGTTGCAGACAGGTCCACTACCGAATCCCTGCGTTACTCCGCACCGGATCTCCATCTTCTCGCTGAGTGCCTCGTCTACTTTTAGGCCGTATACAGAAAGAAAGCTGGTAGCCGACACCGATCTACCAGTGCTTATCGGCGCTGGTCCACGCAGGTAACCGGTGCAGGCATTTATATGAACAAGTGCCGATAAGCGCCGCGGCGCTTATAGGCTTATGGGCGTTCGTAGATCGGCGCCGGCTACCAGCTTTCAAGCTGTATGTGGCCTTACGCAGAAGGAGCGCGTAGTGAGGTAGTCGCAGAACCAATTTTTCAGTGGCCCCTTCACCCCGGACTTTTCCATTGCTTTCAGTAACGTTTCTATTTCTAAGGTGCCGAAAGTTTTATTAAATCAAAAAATATGGACACGATATATTTCTTACTTTCTAAATAAACAATTAATATATCTGTAAAACTGTAATCTTAACGTTGTACGGCCCCTTAATTGCATCTCATTTTAATCTTAAAATATTATGTGAGTAAATAATTTACCATTACGACAAATTCAAGGAATGATTGTATTTGTTACTCTAATATAAGCAATCATATATAGCGAGGCCTTGCATTGTGCTCTATACGCCTGTGTTAACGCATTCACTTGAGGAAAACCCTAACACTCTTCTATACAGAGTGTTCCAAAACTTTGCCACATGGAGGTAAAGTACCTTATATATTGAAGATAGGATATTGAAAGAAGACTTCGTTTTGATTTTTAAAATAATACGAACTGCATTCAAAGATTTTCGAAAATCCCATGCCTTAACCAGGAATCGAACTCACCAAATGAGAAAAAATACGATCTTTTATTTTTACGATTCCGATCGAAAGGGTTACTCATTCGGATTATTTTTTGTTAAGTACCTAACACAGCATCTTAAACACAAGAAAGACCCTGAAATTTAACATTTAAATTTAAAATATTACGTATTGTATCAATTTGTATAGGAATGAATGCGTTTTATTTTTAATCTTAGAATGCACTTCGGATTATTTTTTAAACAAATCGAAGTCTTCTTTCAGTGAAATTTCCTATCTACAATATTTAAAGGTACTTTCCATGTGGGAAAGCTTTGGGACACCCTGTATACTGTCAACTTGGTTAAATGCTCTAAGCTGTCAACTGTCAAACGCATAGAAGAGCGCGCGGGTGGACGGGCGGCGGCCTATCCGACTGATATGCCAGGTTTATAAAACACAAACTCAAGTAAAATTATTGTAAATCATTTCGCAATATAACCTTTTATAGTGATATAAAAGTGGTAAAATCACTTCACCGACACCCTACTCTACCTCTGTGGAATCAATTTACACTGCAAATACAAAATATAAAGTAAACAGAAGATCCGCTCGGAACTGATCGTGGTTTTCCGTGCATGCACACATAGACCTTATGTACCGGCAATTTCAAGCCAAACCCAGGGCCTGATTTACCCACAGGCTTATAAGGCTTAAGCCTAGGGCGCAAGGACCAGGGGGGGCGCTTAGCTTGAACCTGGCAAGCACCATTTACTTAAAAAATAAAATTTTGAAATTTTAAAATGCACGCGTAAAATCTTGCTTGGGTTTGGAACTTTCACCCATTCATCCCCCGACCGACCCGATACACAGATGTGCGCCATGGTGCACACACGCACACCCAACTCTAAAAACAAAAAAGACTGCACGTGCGGCACTAAAAAGTCAGTCGAAACATGAAAAAAACAGAATGGTTTTTCTTTGTTTACACAAAGAATAGTTAAAAGGTTACAAACAAAAACTTTTACCAAATTTCGCTTTGACCGGACCCGGGTACTACTAACTAGTAGAGTTAAATTTTAGTTGTCATTACGTATTGGTGATAGTTATAGGCGTGCTCGCGACTCGCGTACCTATTGATTGTGATATTTGTGATTGATAGACACGTTTTAATTACATAGTTTTGTTAGTTTTATTGAAAAAGTTAAAACCTCTTCAAAAACCTAAAAATGAAAACAGCTTCAAAATCAAATAGTTCTAAAAAACAAGAAATAATATTAAAATCACCAATAAGCATTTTAATTTTATTAAAAAACATCTATTGGTACATTTCGATGTTTTGAAGTCGGGTTTAGGGAAGGAAAAGGAAAGGAAGGTCGGAATGCGTATTTGTGATTTTAATATTATTTTTTGCTTTTTAGAGCTATTTGATTTTAAAGCTGTTTTTATTTTTAGGTTTTTGAAGGTGGTTTTTCTTTTTTTTAAAAAGATTTTTTATTCTCAACTTTTTTGTGGTAAGTAACAGCGTGTAATTTTTTTGTCTTTATACAATATAATGCCGGGATTACACACGCGGCGAGACCTCTCGCCGAGACGTCTCGCCGAGGCTCTCGCACGAGAGGCCCATCACGAGACCGACCGTTTACACACTCGTGTAGTCAGTTACGGCTGTGCATTCTGAGAGGGAGGACGGCGGATGAGGTCTACCTCATCCGCTGTCCAAAGCGCAAGCTCTAGCTTGCTTCGGCTGTAGCGGTGTGTGCAGTTATTTATTATGCATATTTACACGCATATCATACGCAAATAAATAAAAAAGAGGTATAAACGTAGATGGTGGATGGTATCCAATATACATACATCGAAATAGAACAAGTTATTTTACAGCTTTAAAAAAAATATATCAAAAACTAGAAGTAGGTGATTATACGTTTAACGTGCGAAGTGATTTCCACTAAATTCAGCTCAGATTATTGTAAAATAGATTTCATAAAATACATTTTAGTAAGATTTTCTTAGACACAAATTCAAACACGAAACTGTTGCTTTTTGACAAACAAACACTTATTGATTAAAAAAATATATCCAGTGTTGCTACCTTAATGAAGAGAGCGCGCGAATGTGTAAACCATGGGTCGCCAAACTTTTTGGCCTAAGGGCCAGACTAACTCCTCAAAGAAGTACCAAGGGCCAGGGACCTAGCTAGCTCATTGTACCAACATACCGTAAATTACAGTGTGCTGGTACGGTCCGTTCGCTTAGATAGTGTCGGTACACCCGCAAGCACTTGTTGTGTAATTCAGAGACAGGAATACCGGTAACAAACACAATCTCTCACTACGGCACTTCTATGTAAACTGCCAAAATCCAAATTGACTTGCGGGTGTACACAGCACGCGGTATCTTTTGTTTATGCGGCGGCATCTTTTGACAAGAAGCGGCACGTGCAAAGGCGGCGAGATAAAAGGGCGACACTATCTGAGCGAACGGACTTTACAAACCGGCCGCTTTCGCGGACCGGATTGTTGGTGCACGCGGGCCGGAGCTGGCCCGCGGGCCGTAGTTTGTAGACCCCTGGTGTAAACGAACGCTTGGCATTCCTCGCGAGACCCTTTGACTCGTGCACGAAAAACCGACACCGGAGCCGAGAGCGGACGAGGCGAGGCGAGACACCCGAGGCGAGGCGAGAGCTACCATTTACACACTCGGCCTCGGTATGTCTCGTGGTGTCTCGCCGAGTGTGTAATCGCGGCATAATAATATGTTTGGCTAGCGATGTCCGACCTTTTAATGACAGATAATATGATCAATTTTATCGGCAAAACCCCCCACATGTTGGGGTCAATCCCCTCTCCTGATAGAATGACCGGCATTTTAAATTAAACTTTTTATTTTAGATGGTCCTGCCGAAAAGTATTAATTTCTCCGCATTTAAAAGTTCTACAGTTATAAAAAAAAAGACTTTTCGAAAGCTAATAAAATTACCTGTTAAGTTAAAAAATTATTTATGTGAATTTTTAACTTTAATACGTCTTAAAAAATACTAAAATAAATTTTAATCCGAAATTAGTGTAGTTTTTTTTTGTTTTTCTCACATATTTGGACATTAATGTGCAATTTTACTTTCGTAATTTTTTATATTAAATATTAAAGTTAATAGTTTACATAATTAATTTTTTTACTTGATAGGTGATATTATTAGCTTTCGAAAAGTATTTTTTTTAAAAACTGTAGACTTTTAAATCCAGAGAAATAAATATTTTTCTGCAGGGCCATCTAAACTAAAAGTCAAATTTAAAATGCTAGTCATTCCAACAGGAGAGGGGATAGACTAAACCCCAACATGTGGAGGGTTTTGTCGATAAAATTGATCATATTATCAGTCTTTAAAAGCTCCGACATCGCTTACCAAACATATTGTATATTTCAAAATGCCCATAACTCAATTTCCAAATTCACGCTGTTTGTTTTAAGGAGTTGATGTTGATGTGCCTTCGTAGTCCAAGTCTATTCCAGAACGTCGCAGACCATAGCTCGGCTTGTTGTGGATTGTCATAAACCTAAATACTATCTTAATCACTATACATATCCTATTTGAGTTTGAGGAGTTCCCTTGGATATCTTCGAGGTCCAATGTCAATGAAATTAAAAAGACTACACTAAAGGTATCCTTTTCCCACAAAAAATCATCTAATTCGGTTCATAAATTAACAAAGTTGTCAAGGTTAGTTAACGCAAAATTATAGTATTTTCAGGATTACTTACTTGAAAACTACCGATTTGAAAAAAAAAATTAAATGAAACCATCTCATCTTTAAAATCGGTCTATTAATGTTGAAGATATGCGCGAACAACGATAAAAAAATATAAAATCGAATTGAGAACCTCCTTTTTTGAAGTCGGTTAAAAATGAGTCCTAATGAGACTACTTCGATTGTAAAAAAGCCAAGTGCTTAACATACATAAAAAAAAACAATCTGTCGAATTTATAACATCCTCTTTTTTTAAGTCGGTTAAAAAATCAGGGCAGGCTCGGGAAGGATAAGACAGGGGGGCGCCTGTTCATAGTTAGCCTAGGGCTGCCAGAACTCTAAATCAGGCACTGGCCAAACCGGGCTATTGTCATATAGGTACTGTCCAGTACGTAGCAGTTCTTATAGCGATCAACAAAAGCGTGAAGTGTTCTGCGCTTCTCTTCACAAGAAATTATATTTTGTGCTGCAAATCATTCGTCTTTCCGAGAGCTGTAGTGTAATCGCTTAATTCCGCCGTGAAAATCTTTCGATTGAAACGGTCTCAGTAATTTTCCCAAGAAAAGTGGCGTTTTCCGTTCTCACCACCTACAGTACAGAATATAGCTAAATCAGTAACTGACAAACATACGAATCAGCACACTCTTCGTACTTTCGTTTATAATGAAGTTAAAAACTATTGATCAATTTCATTCGCATAATCTGAGTATTTGACCGAGCGAGTGCGAAGCGCGAGAGAAACGTCTCCGTTCCAGCTTGGGCAAAAATGCTTTCGGATGTCTGTCTGTCTGGCTATCTGACTGTACTCCTTTACAGGGTCGCATTTCTCAACCAATTCTCATGATTTTTTTTGATAATTATAATGGATTTTTTGTGCTGCATTTCATCATATTTGAGCCATTTTGAAAAATGTTCCAAAACATTACAAAGGTTAGGTCTACAACAGCTCACACAGCCACTAGTTTTAAATTATTACACAAACTTTTGTATAAGATTGTCATCCATATTCTTAGTAAACTAAGAAAATGCTCTTAGTATCTTTAGAGTCGTATTTTCAGTGAGTGGCAACTCCAGCCGCTGCCACTCACTGAAAATACCAACCCTAGCGCTCCAACGACGACGTCGAGAAATGGACTTATCATACTACATCGTGAAATTTTAATCATTTGGTTCCCGTAGTGGGGTGGTTCCACTCATGAATACAAGCAACTTTTGCTATGGGACCAACTCTGTTATCGCGAAAAAAATCAACTGTTCCATACATTGAGGTCGAGTAGGTATTGCGGTTTTGTATGCAATTGCTGATATTTATTCTGGTCCCATAGTAAAAGTTGCTTGTATTCATAAGTGAAACCACCCCAGTGCGGGAACCAAATAATTAATATTTCAGCGTGTATTAGTTGAGATACTGTTTAGCTAATATGTACTGTGCCTACAGGTAGTTGCTTTTCGAGTGGGATTGCAGTTTCAACGCTTTCAAGTGTAGTTTGAACGTTTGAAAAGTTGAATAGTGTATTTATTTAACGCAACGCCTCGCTTGAGATTTGTTTGAGGGAAGTTTAATAGCTACTATTATTATTTTACCATAACAGCTAAGGCTATCAAAAAGAGTGCTGTCTTTATCCTAATTCTGACTTCAGATCATTTATTTTCATTTATACTTAAAAAAAACACCTTTTTCATTTTTTAACCCCGTTTTAAAACTAATTGTACGAATAAAAAGAATTTAAAAGATATATATTTTTAGGGTTCCGTACCAAATTGGTAAAAAGGAAAAAAAGGACTCAGTCTATCTGTCTGTATGTCTGTCTGTCGGTCTGTCACGAGAACTACTAATGGTATCAACTTGAAATTTGGAATAGTTTAAAATGACGTTTGCTCAACTACTTAGCAAATAAGAAAGAAATTAAAAAAACTTTTTTGGGTCGTTGGGCCGTTGGGTGGAAAAGTTGAGACTGAAAAGGGGTTTTAAAAATTTGAAGTTAGGCTACTAGCGCATGGGGGTATCATATGTTCTATGTGATAGTAGTTTATGTAGAGTTTACAGGAAAAACAACGATGTCTCAATACAGCACACTTTTAAGAAATTATCAACAAAAATACATTAGGTCAAGAGATAGCGCTGACCTAAAACTGCAATAATAATTTTGTTATTCTACTCTGCAGTGTATTTATTATGATGGTACGGAAACCCTCGGTGCGCGAGTCTGTCTCGCTCTTGACCGTTTTTTTAGGATTCCGTACCCAAAGGGTAAAAACGGGACCCTATTACTAAGACTCCGCTGTCCGTCTGTCTGTCTGTCTGTCACCAGGCTGTATCTCATGAACCGTGATAGCTAGAAAGTTGAAATTTTCACAGATGATGTATTTCTGTTGCCGCTATAACAACAAATATTAAAAACAGAATAAAGTTATTATTTGAGGGGGGCTCCCATACAACAAACGTGATTTTTTTGCCGTTTTTTGCTCGATATTAATAACGTCAACAGGTAGACAGTTGAAATTTTCACAGATGATGTATTTTTATTGCCACTATAACAACAAATACTAAAAACAGAATAAAATTAATATTTAAGGGGGGCAATAAACGTTATTTTTTTGCCGTTTTTTGGTACGGAACCCTTCGTGCGCGAGTCCGACTCTCACTTGGGTGGTTTTTTAATATCGATAATTGATTGCATCTATGATGGCCGTATTTCACTCGAACGAACGCAGTGAAAAGTTTTCTTGGCAATTTCACGCCTTCAAGAGCTCATCGATGACGTACTACATAATAGATTTAATTATATTGCCAGAAATGTGAAGTCGAGTCGAGTGCTCCGTGGAAATTACCAGCCAAGTGGGAGTGGGAGTTGAATCTTCGAACTGAATTGAATTAACTGGTCCCGCGATTACGCCGTTGGGGACGTCTGGCTTATTTTATCACTTAGTTCGGAGCATATAATTTGTTATATTGATTGAATTTGTTTAGTTACCGATACCTATCTCGTAGATTAGAATTTAGAGATTCAACAAGGCCTTTCGTGTGATTAATTCTAAGATCGGACTTAAGTCTTGGTTAGCCGTTCAGACGAAAATGAAGACCGAAATACGACATAATAGACCGGGCGGCCACCGCATGGTTACCTACCCCATCGAGTTACTGAAAATTACCACCTTCCACGAAAAGTAGACCTTAAATAGGTAAGAAAAATGTTGGTCTGCCGGGGCTCAACCTGGAGGAACCTTGGCGGTGCAAAGCTGTGCTACCTACTTTTGACCATCATTTTACCTCATGTGGTTACTGATCAAAACCTTTTCGTTGCTTTTAGTCTCTATTAGTAGAGTCAAAATAATTATGTCTGCCGAGCGAATTCTTGGAGGGTTCCGCAGTCCAACCATTTTTAGGGGCCGCATGGGGGTGCTATTTTACCTCATCGAGTTACTGGATGAAACCAAGTTCTCCTGGTAGCTAAAATGGTCCCCTTTAAATATTAATTGGTCTGCCAGTTCGCAACCTGGCAGTTTTTGCAGTCCAACCAAATAACTACATAGCATAAAACAAAATAGCTTCCCGCTGTTTGTCCCTATGTATGCTTAGATCTTTAAAACTACGCAACAGATTTTAATGCGGTTTTTTTTAATAGATAGAGTGATTCAAGAGAAAGATTTATATGTATAATACTTGCATAATATAGCAGAGAAACACTGATAATTTTAAAGGTTTCTAATGTGTGTCGTAAATAAACACTTTTTTTTCGCTTACATTGCAAACGCTGGCTGAATCCTACGAGATAAATCAAAAAATGTGCTACACTATTATTTACCTTAAAAAGGTCCACATAAAACTTCTTGGTGGTATATGTCTATCTCTTAGGGATAACCCACAATATCCAGTTTTATCCTTTCTTTTTATGAGAAACTAGCTGACCCGACAGACGTTGTCCTGTCTTAGTTATAAATATTGAATTCGAGTTGGTATAATTAATGAAAAGTTGGGTTCAGAGATATTATAGGTCCCGTTTCCGTTACCGTTCCCCTTTCCCTTTCCCGTCCCGTTTCCGTTTACTTTTTAACCCAACAGCTTTATAACCAAGTATATATCACTTGTTATGTTAGTAACGTGTATGTTAGTCTATCCAAACTTACCAATTTAATATTAGGTGTGGTGGCTCTGAACTAACCGTGATGAGCACTAAGAAATTCAGTTTTCTTAGATCTGGGGTGAAGCAATCGAAAATCATGGCGAAGCACTTGCAGTGTCGCTTGATATTTCGAAAGCCTTTGACCGGGTCTGGCACGCTAGTTTGCTGAGCAAGCTTCCAGCGTATGGTTTACCTGCTGACTTTTGCAGTTGGATTTCGGATTTCTTGAGCGAACGGTCGATAAGAGTGGCTATTGATGGCTGCTCCTCTGACCTCATGGCTATAGAAGCTGGAGTTCCTCAAGGATCCGTTCTTTCCGCAACGCTTTTTTTGCTGCACATCAACGATCTGCTCATGCCCGGAATTGTTGGGTATGCAGACGACAGCACGGTTGCGGAGAGGTATTTGTCCAATGCAAAGGCCAGCAAGGAAGAAATTGGTTCTTTGAGAGAGGCCATGGTGGAGCGGACGAATACGACTTTGAGTCTTGTCTCCCAATGGGGCGACAACAATTTAGTCACTTTTAACGCCACCAAAACGCAGGCATGTTTATTCACTGCAAAGAAGAGTCCTCTGAACTTGACTCCTACTTTCCGAGGTGTAACTATACCTGTCACCGACAATTTCGATCTCCTTGGCATAAAGATGACTTCCGATCTCAACTTTGGTGACACAATCGAGTCGAAGGCTCAAACTGCGGCCAAAAAACTAGGCATCTTGAACAAGGTTAAGCGATATTTCACGCCGGGACAGCTTCTAACTCTTTACAAAGCGCAAGTCCGGTCGTGCATGGAATATTGCTGCCACCTGTGGGATGGGTCCGCAAAGTACCAGCTAGCCGCACTCGACTCGGTTGAACGCAGAGCCAGAAAACTCATAGGGGATAGTGCGCTATTAAAAACCAAGCTTCACAGTCTTTCCCACTGCCGTGAAGTGGCTTGTCTGGCGGTGTTCTACAGACTATATTTCGGAGAGTGTGCTCTTGAGCTGCATGAGCTCATTCCGCCATCCCCGTTCTACCATCGGACATCCAGACGCACGGCGGGGTTTCACCCCTATTTGGTTGACATTCCATGCATGCGCACGAAGCGTTTTTCATCTTCCTTCTTAATGCGCACAGCCAAGGAGTGGAATTCCCTGCCTGCGTCTGTATTCCCGAAAGAATATAACCCAGCGATATTTAAGGCACGAGTGAATAGGCTTCTTCTGGGCAAGCTCGCTTCATTTTCGGCCTCGTCTTAGCCTTATGGTTCTCGAATGTGGCCAAGAGAGAAAAAAAAAGATCCTTTTTGTAAGAAATAATAAATTAATTTTTCAACACACTTGCTCGTAAAGTGAGCCCTATAATACATCGCTTTTAGGGCCATAAACCGAACTATAACAAACGCGTACAATAATATATAAAACACTAGTTGGTTATAGAATTAGCCCTACAAAGTTAAATAGGTACCTTACTGCAAGTTCTATGCGAGTAAACAGAGCATTTTCAAACAATTCAACCGGGTAATACAGTTATTTTTTTAGTAACAACAAAGAGGTTTTATGCCGCTGAAAATTCATTTGCATTTTTGGAATAAATAAATGTGTAGGTCCTTAATTAAGTCAAACAAATATTTATTATTATCAAATTATTCCTAATTTACAATATTTTGTTAAAAAATATTAAAATATTACCATTTTACCACTTAAATTTATATTTTTGTAGTAGGCTGTATGCTCACTAACCCCTTTGTTAGCAAAATATTCTTGCATTGGGCGTGTGAAAAAACAAAAAAAAAACCTGCTCGCCTTTTCTCATCATGATTATCATTTTGTTTTTGTCGTATTTGTTGCTGTGTGGTAAATTACTTTGTTTTTTCCTCGCAAATGTGTTGAAAAACGTCGTATGAAACTCGTGAGCTCTTACTTATTGCACACTCGGCTGAGTTACGCCCTCGCCTGCGGCTCGGGCTGCAACTGACAGCCTTGTGTGCAATAAGCAACCAAAGCTAACTTGTATCATAATGTACTAATATTACATTTATTCCCTTGTGGCCTACTCATATTTAATAAGGACACATTAAATTAGTTATTAGCAATTAGAATTTATTTACACCTATAGCTAAATTACAAACTAAATATAAATAAAATAACTTAACAACTACACTATACCTAAAATATCTATTTACATAGTATAGCATCGGCGACGCGATATTAGCTAAAGCGCTGTACAAGTAACTTTATGCGAGCCTATTGTACTCCTGTTTTTTGCATTCCTTCGATTCATTGCAATATTAATTGAATGCACACGCTCGCGACAGCCAGTCGAAATTAAGCCTTGACGCGGAGCGCACGCTGCTCGACCCTGCGCCGCACCCATCTGCACACGCTTTGACGTTTACGTAAACAGCTGTTCTTCTTTTTCTTCCTATCCACACCTTCTGAACTTCAACCTTGGTGGAATATCACCTCAACCACTAAACCCTCAATAAAATAACTCCGACCGAAGCATATATGTCCAAAATAATTTTATATGGTGGTTAAGTATTCTTAAATTTTCTAATTTTCCGTGCAATTTTCTTAATTTTATTCATTCATAACAACCATTTCCTGATAATATTAAACACAACAAAAAAAAGAATTAGTGAAATCGGTCCAGCCAGGCAAAACAGGATTTATATATAAATATATATTTATATAGTATATAATGGCTTATTTACGAAGCGATTTTAAGCAATACAGCATTAATCTTTACCTTATCCAATTAAGTACCTTAAATATATTTTGCATGCATGTGATGTAGATTATTATGGCCTTAGTATCAGCACTGCACCCATGCGAAGCCGGAGCGAGTCGCTAGTTTAATGTAGTTTGTAAGTTCTCCTAGTAGCTAAAATTATGCCCTTTAAATATTAATTGATTTTCCAGTACGCAACCTGGCAGTTTTTGCAGTCCAACTAAATTTATTACAATTTTAATGTTACATTTTCAGTCTACAGACGATATTTTACTTGCTTGCTTGTTTCTTTGTATTGATTCATGAAGTATATTTATTTTCTCAAACATGCTTGGAAATTCGAACATTATTTTGACAACTTTCTTGGTGCTAAATCGGACTGGACAGACCTAAACCGCTCCGGCAATTTTTGTATGAGAATCCATTACTAACGTATAATAATGGTTTTTCATAAAAATATTACAAGCCAGCCTTTCTGTTGTCTAACTTCAAAATCTATCGCAATCGCTTTCAGGATGTAATCCATTGAAGTTTCTTTTTGGCACAAAAAAAAACTTAGCAAAGAAATGCAGCAATGTGTCACATCCATCTGTCAAACGAAAGCGATTGCGATAGATTTTTAAAATTAGACAATTAAATTAGCCCCCGGGTTCCGAACAAACCGGGTTCCGAAAAGGCTTGAGCACCATAGACCACATCCATACGCTGCGGCACGTTATACAGAAGACCGAGGAGTATAATCTGCCACTTTGCTTGGCGTTCGTGGATTATGATTTGATTCGATTGAAACCTGGGCGGTGCTGCAGTCTCTCAAAGGTGCCAAGTGGACTACAGATATATTGAGGTGTTGAGGTATTTATACAAAAATGCCACCATGTCGGTCCGAGTACAGAACCAGAGCACAAATCCAATCCAACTGCAGCGTGGTGTGAGACAAGGAGATGTTATTTCTCCGAAACTGTTTACAGCCGCGTTAGAGGACATCTTTAAACTCTTAGACTGGAAAGGACTCGGCATCAACATTAATGGCCAGTACCTAACACACCTTCGCTTTGCCGATGATATAAGTCTTATGGCTGAGACCTTGGAAGACCTGAACACAATGCTCGAAGATCTCCGAAGTGCTTCCCAAAGAGTGGGTCTTAGGATGAACATGGATAAGACGAAAATCATGTCTAATGCCCATGTCGTGCCCGCTCCAGTTCATGTTGGGAACACTACACTTGAAGTTGTTGACCATTATGTATACAAGCAGTCTAGTTGGGTAAGTCCAACTTCAAGAAAGAGATCTCTCGTCGAATCCAACTCGGATGGGCAGCATTCGGGAAGCTCCGAAAAATCTTCGTGTCCGATTTACCTCAGTGTCTCAAGACAAAAGTCTATGAACAGTGCGTGTTGCTAGTGATGACTTACAGCAGCGAAACGTGGTCGCTAACTATTGGTCCCATAAGGAGGCTCAAGGTCACCCAGCGTGCAATGGAAAGAGCCATGCTCGGCGTTTCCCTGCGTGATTGAATCAGAAATGAGGAGATCCGCAGGCAAACTAAAGTAACCGACATCGCTCGGAGGATTGCTCAGTTACAGTGGCAGTGGGCTGGACACATAGCGAGAAGAACCGATGGTCGTTGGGGCGGAAAGGTTCTTGAATGGCGACCGCGCACCGGACGACGCTCCGTGGGTAGGCCCCCCATTAAGGTGGACGGAAGATCTGGTAAAGGTCGCGGGAAGCCACTGGATGCGGGCAGCGCAGGACCGATCGTCTTGGAGAACCTTGGGGGAGGCCTATACCCAGCAGTGGGTGTCATGCGGCTGATATGATGATGATGATATAAATATTGCCGGCGTTTGACCGTAAATGTTTTTATTTTAACTCATTACACACGTGTAATTCAAAATTGGAGCAAACTTTTCAATGAAACACAAATATGGGTGTCCAATAAAAAGCCTTGATGAGCGAGCACATTACAAAAAAACTTAAAAAAAATTACTAGATATTATACTACCTATCACGGTTCATGAGATACAGCCTGGTGACAGACAGACAGACAGACAGACAGCGGAGTCTTAGTAATAGGGTCCCGTTTTTACCCTTTGGGCACGGAACACTAAAAACTAAAAAAATAATAATATGGGTATCAAATGAAAGGCCTTGATGAGCACATTCCAAAAATTTAACAAAAAATTAATTTGCCAACTAAACCACAGCTTTCCACAGGATAAAATGTTTGTCGCAGAGTCGAGCCGTTGCATTAACGACTTGTCGCAGTAGCGTTATATCGGAGTAGGGTGCGCCGCAGTGGATATCAGTCGCTATGAGAATATGCGCAGAAGTCTTCTATCGCAATCACGTTAGCGGCAGTAATAAACTGTCGCGATCGTGTTATCCGCAGTTTTGTCTGTCGCAGTCATGAAATACACTCCTGACGGAGCAATATTCAAAGTATGCGGAGCTACGCATACTTGATATCACATGGGTACCGCCAACATGCAACTTCTACTGGGGGTAAAAAAACTGTACTGGGCGTTGCTTTGTAAGAGTTTTTCTTGCCTTGAAAATAGCTTTTCACCTGTGCACTGCTAAAAAAATGTTTTAACAAAAACACATTTAATGGTATGGGCGCCATTTGCTTTTCGCAGTATCAGTGCTGCAAACGCCATAAAAAACTGTTCGGATATGTTCAGAAACCAAGAAATAAGAGTTTTTTTTAATTCATAGTTATGAATGTAACCACGTAATGTCAAAGTACCCCCATTTTACGGTAAGTAGTAAGTACATAATGAATAGTTTTTCGCATATAATAAACTAATTGTATTTAATATTTCAGTTTGAAAATAATAGGTAAACAGAAAGCAACCAAATAAATCAAAAATAAAATTTCGTCTATAGACAAAACATTAAATTTTCAAACTATATTAAACTAGCGACTCGCCCCGGCTTTGCAGGGGTACAATGCTGATACTAAGGCCATATTAATCTATATCACATTCATGCACAATGTATTTAAGGTACTTAATTGGATAAGGATTAATGCTGTATTGCTTAAAATCGCTTCGTAAATAAGCCATTATTTCTCATAAAAAGAAAGGATAAAACTGGATATTGTGGGTTATCCCTAAGAGATAGACATATACCACCAAGAAGTTTTATGTGGACCTTTTTAAGGTTAATAATACTGTAGCACATTTTTTGATCTATCTTGTAGGATTCAGCCAGCGTTTGCAATGTAAGCGAAAAAAAAGTGTTTATTTACGACACACATTAGAAACCTTTAAAATTATCAGTGTTTCTCTGCTATATTATGCAAGTATTATACATATAAATCTTTCTCTTGAATCACTTTATCTATTAAAAAAAACCGCATTAAACTCCGTTGCGTAGTTTTAAAGATCTAAGCATACATAGGGACAAACAGCGGGAAGCTATTTTGTTTTATGCTATGTAGTTATTTGGTTGGACTGCAAAAACTGCCAGGTTGCGAACTGGCAGACCAATTAATATTTAAAGGGGACCATTTTAGCTACCAGGAGAACTTGGTTTCATCCAGTAACTCGATGAGGTAAAATAGCACCCCCATGCGGCCCCTAAAAATGGTTGGACTGCGGAACCCTCCAAGAATTCGCTCGGCAGACATAATTATTTTGACTCTACTAATAGAGACTAAAAGCAACGAAAAGGTTTTGTTCAGTAACCACATGAGGTAAAATGATGGTCAAAAGTAGGTAGCACAGCTTTGCACCGCCAAGGTTCCTCCAGGTTGAGCCCCGGCAGACCAACATTTTTCCTACCTATTTAAGGTCTACTTTTCGTGGAAGATGGTAATATTCAGTAACTCGATGGGGTAGGTAACCATGCGGTGGCCGCCCGGTCTATAAGTTTAACAGTCAATCGATATTAAAAATTTAGTATTACCTACATAAGTTCTTTTAATATAGGTACACATCAACTTTGTCTAGGGATACAGGTGTTATTTTCATACAAACGAGGTAACTTTGAAGCCTTGGTTCTCTGCCAGGGATGTACCGTGCTGTAATCTGATGATGGCCATCCAAGGACTGAATGGAGTAGATTCAGATCGCTATACACAGATTGCTGATGCCAGCAATGCTGATCAGATCAGCGATCTGAATCTCCTCCATTCACTCCCTGGATAGCCCTCATCAGATCACAGCACAGTACATCCCTGTTAGAAAACCAAGGCTTCAAATTTACCTCGTTTGTATTATAACGCTAGTTATTTTTACATTCTCTTTGGTTTGTATGAAAATAACACCTGTAGCTCTACCATGAGTTGGTATAGTAAACTACAATAGTTTACTATACTCGCTAGCGAGCATCGAGTAACGTTTTGGCCTTTTTCATAGCAATTCGGTACCATGAGTTACTAATTGACAGATGGTATCGAGAAATACCATAACGATAGTAGTAAAGTTACTCACTTGCGTTTTGACGCGTGAGATCAATGAGTATACCTTTTACTATCCTCTATGGCATAGAGGAATGTAAAAAATAGGTACAACAAAAGAGAATGTAATCAAACCGCGGTACAACATAGTCATTGGCGTGAATACTTATATTTTAATTTAATTTAGTATTTTTTGTGTCTAAAATAGTCTAAATAATGTCTTTCGGGGCTTATTTAGCATAAAATATGTGCGCCAAAGCTGCATAATGCGACGAAATCAAGGGCAAATTATAAACCGATAAATATGAAAACCCGTGTTAGAAATCCTCTAGTCAGGGGGTGGGTCAGGTTGTGCCCAACGCTGAATAGTGGCCCTTCTAGGTGGGCTCTCCATTCAGTGGGCTTACTAAGGTCACCATTCAAATACGCCGTAACGTAATGCATTCCTCCACTTTGAAACTAATATAAAAAAGTTTAATTAAGTACTTTCCTATCAAGCATATTACAAAATCAGAAAATATTGTGTTAAATCTAAATAATAATCTACTTAGTTGCAAATATGTTAATTCCGTCCGTATCAAGGTAATAAGTACTTGATACAAATAAGGCCTATTTACTTTTAAGTCTTTAAATATTATTTAATTTATTATTTAACAGTAGGAATATAAGAAAACAGTTCTAACTAAATGTAATTTTCCGAAAACTTGACTTTGGCCGTAATAAATCGATTACACTTATTAAATTAAGGCCTATAACTTTTTTATGTTAAATTGAGGTTAAGAAACCATATTAAATAAAAACATCTTATCAATAAATTTGAATATTTATTATAACAAAGTAAAGATTCATGTTATAATATATTCTAAAAAAAAGATCTCACTTTAACTCATAGATTTGTATCATTTTGGGCCTTGTTTATTTAATATCATATTTGAATAAGGCATAAAAAAAACGTAGTTATCTGCCGCATGTCGCTCTGCCAGGTTGTATTTCGTCCAATTTGTATGTTTTTATTAATTTGTAAATAAAATTGGATATTTTGTCGATTGTTGGATGATACACACATTATCTGTAATGAAATAAGTAAACCATAAGTTGTATAAGTTGCGGGGTTCTCATTAAGCTCTACCGTGTTGAAATAAGACCTAGGCTATTATCGTAATCACGCTCTGTCCCCCCCTACTCAAATGGCCAACATTCTATGCGTTTGAACGTTACGTTATTACGTGCCGTAAGCTTGTCACACAATATCAAAGTCTGAGTTTTACATAAGCTTGCGACACGTTATTTAATCGTCTATTGCTCATATTTTAAGCTTTAAAAGTAAGGTTAGCAATTGGAGCATGGGGGCAGGTCGTCTTTAAAAAATTGAAATAAATGCATCTATAGCCAATAGTAAAAACAAATCAAGGTCATGGATAGCTAATCATAAATATTAAGAAACAATTATTAAGAGAAGCTTAAACTAAAACAGCGTAAGTTTTATAAAAATTTCAGAAATGTATTTTCCTGGTTGGATTTAGGTTTATCTGAGTTTTCTAATGATTTGTACTTAGACGAATCGTCCAAGGATTTGTATCAAGTACCAACCTTTTATTTCACCTTTCCATAAACTCCTCTAATCGACTGCTTCTAATTTTATTCTTATCAATCTTAACAAGCTAGCTATTGCACAACAAAATACGCAAAGAAAACACAAAATAAATAATTATTAAAACGTGAAAATTACATTTGACATCTTCGATTTGACATAAATAGTAACCATAGAGGAAAGTAAAAAGATAGTAACCAACATAAATTCAAAATTCACTTACATTCGGTATACACGCACTAACTAGTGTTTTTTTACTTAGTCGGATTATAATTGCAAAATTCACCAACTAAGGTAAACGACCAATATTTCGGGTTAGTACGTTATTTCGTTTAGTTTTTTTTTTCTGTCGCAAATTATTAATTATACTTCATGATTCTTCCTCAATATTAGTACTATTAACACATGCAAGCGATACTACATGTGTTAATAGTACTAATATCTTCGGAAGAATCCTTCGTATAATTATGATAGAACTTCACTTACAGGTAAGTTCGTTTAATCAGTAATTAATTATTAACCACATAAACTGTCTAAAAATGAAGTACCAACATTTTGGTAACTGAACTGAGACACGGTTACGGTATCTATCCATTACCGTGACTGAGGGCAATGCAACGTTCAAAACTCTCAGTCGTCGGCACAGACAGCTTTATGGCGTGTATTCCTTGTCACCACCATAAGATTAGCGCTCGTATTGTACCTACTTCTTAAGCTCACAGAAAGTCAAAATAAAATTTTAAATAGTTAAATGGTACAACTGATCCCGTATGCCCGTAGTAACTTCTAAACGAAAGGTCCGATTAGAATAATTTAAATAAGAATTGACATGTAAATAATCAACCTTGATCATTAAATTATATAGTTGGATAAGGATTAATATCATGAAACAAAATATGTAATCATTTTTCGATTCTACTCCAGTTTTGATTGATTAATTTGAACAAAAAGTGGTCATTGCGACTACACTATAAAAATTAGATATACAGGGTGTCCCAAAACTTTGCCACATAGAGGGAAAGTACCTTAAATATGTAAGATAGGAAAATTTATTGAAAGAAACTTTGAACAACCCTCGAGTAAGGGTTGCAGCCAAGGCCTGATTTCGAGGGTGTACTATTCAATAAAAATCCACTTAGTACACGACAGGCGTATTGGAATAATTAATTTTAACAAAATTGTCTCATGCCTTATACTTCTAACAATACAACTCAATAGCACGATTAATCTAACAGTGCCATCTTGCCATTTTGTTTTTAAAAAGAAACCGAACTGCATTCAAAGATTTTTTTAAATCGCTTACGTTTCGATACAAATTGATACAAATTTGTAATAATGATAATTTAAATGTTAAATTTCATGGTCTTCCTTTTGTTTAAGATGCTGTCTCACTTAAGAAAAAAGAATCCTTATGAGTAACCCTTTTGATTTGTATCGTTAAAATAAATTAAAAAAAAAAGTTTTTGTTGGGTTCGATTCCTGGTTAAGGCAGGTGATTTTCCAAAAATCTTTGAATGCAGTTCCAATTATTTTTAAAAATAAAATGAAGTCTTCTTTCAGTAAAATTTCCCATCTTCAATATTAACGTACTTTCCCTCCGTGTGGCAAAGTTTTGGGATACCCTGTATAGCCACGCGGATTTTTTTGTGGGTAATAATAAAACTATATTGGGGAATTCTTGATCCAAGTCGGCGAAAAGAATTTGCAATTTTCGAAAATTTTGGAAAATCTCAAAAAGTTACTGACCTATTTTAGGAATTCTAATTCCACTTTGAAGCCCTCTGGCAGACGTACAATTAGATATATAGCCCATCCGCTACCTTTTATATCAGCGAAACTAGAGGCAAATGTCACAATTTCATAAATCGGGGCACAATACTCGATCACGTAAACATAGACCTAACCTAAGATGGCATTTTTTAAATCAAAAATTAATTCTACGTTATTAATTTTTCCGAAAATGATACCAAACTTGGCTTAGTACTATACTTAGGCAGTTATTAACATCAGACTTCATGAAGGCTGAACTCTCCCCTCCCCCCCACCTACATGAAAAATCCAGGTGGCTCCACTTCGTAAACCCATCTTAGGAACACAAAGATCAATCCTGGTGAAGGAAACCTTTGGTTAAGCAATAGCCGGATTTTTATTATTTTTGTCGTGTACAGTCACTACCATAAACTTTGACACACCATAGCTTGGAAACTATAACTTGTATCAAAATGAATAATTATACTTATTTGTAGGTAATTTATCAGTAAATAATTGAACTATTGACCATTTTGTCCTAGCTTGTATGGTTTTCCTGAAAATTTAGAAAATCTGTAAAACGGGTCACATTTCTAGGGGGGAGGGGTGACGTGGTAGAGGGGAGAGGGGGAGAGTTATTTTTATAATGTACTCACCTAAAGGTATAACATAGCTACATTAAAACTTAACTATTAATTTCGCCATCTTTTAGAATGAATGAATTTTTCATTTAGAATGAATATCCTAAGTCTTAACATGCCGAAATATGGGACATTTACCCCGTATTGAGTTCACATTAGCGAGGATAGTAAAATCGTGGATGGTGAGCACATTTACTATAGATTTTAGTTCTTCGCGTATCCGCTAGAGGCTCTGCTTCAATTTCCCATACAAATTGCTAACGCGGTCGATATCGAGAATGGTTTTTGTAAACTCATGGTAGTGCTACTGGTATCCCTAGACAAAGTTGATGTGTGTATATTAGATAAAATACCTATAAGTACTTGAAAAAATCGACACTCCCGAAGCACATCTGACGGAATGAGGATGAAAATCGAATCTACGGGTGAGTCGATTTTTTCAAGTATTGTTTCTAATATATTATTTATGTTAATATAAAAACAGCATTATGAATGCCTAAAATCTTAAAAAATCTATAAGTTCTTTTAATCCTATAAATAAGTTTTGTTCATAAAATTACGAAATTTAATCGAAAACAGTCTTGAAAATATTATTGTAAAGTATGTATTTCCTCTGTCACGGAAGTTCGAAGGCGTCTTGCTACTTTAGATTTCAACTTTTCAAAGTTGGGTGACCTGCCCTCACCCAATTGTTTTGCAAATTAATAATTATCGACCAGGAAATTGCGTGACCAAGTTTAAATTCTTGACGACGCTTCCTTTCCTCCATTTTTCAGGCGCCCCTTAGTCATTAGTGGAATTCTTAAATGTAGGGCGATTTAAATAGATATTAATATCATTCTGAAAGAAATGGAACTGAATATTTTATATCATCTTCCTCATTAGCCAATTCTGAGAAAATCTGCCTTGTTCATTTTGGTACAGTCTGCTGGTTGGCCTAATATTAGCCACCACTTTTAAATTAATTGGACTACTCTCATCGTTGAAAGACGATCGAAACTTTACTCGATTCTTTGAAATTTTCAACGTTAGTCGTGTAAAAATTGTTAATTTAAATTTGTTAACTCCATCGTATTTTTTATGTTTTTAAATGCAGCAATTATTTAGGTATATTCTCTTCGTCTTATCAAATTAATTCGGTACTAGCAATTTTATTGCAGAAACTATTTTGCCTTATTTCTTCATTTTGGTGTTTCATAATACTTACTGATAATAATATTAAGATGACAAAAATTCTGCTCAAGTTATCAAAAAAGGAAAAGTAGTGGCCAAGTGCGAGTCGAACTCGCTCACGAAAGGTTCAGTATCATAATATTTATTTTATTCTGTTTTTATTTGTTTTTGTTGTTATAGCGGCAACAGAAATACATCATCTGTGAAAATTTAAACTGTCTAGCTATCATGGTTCATAAGATACAACTTGGTGACAGACAGACGGACAGTGGAGACTTAGTCATAGGGTCCCGTTTTTACTCTAAATCTTGTCAGCTAAAAAACGTTATTATAGTAAAGAGTAGGGTAAAAGAATTGATTTGAAAATGCTTATTATGTAAGCTTATTTGAATAAATAATTTTTCACTTTCATTTCAATTTCACCCTTTTAGTACGGAACCCTAAAAATGAAGTTTATCGCATTTTATATTGAGCATGAATCAGATTTTTAAATCTTTTGAAATTTTGTATTTTACGTATTAGTGGCCGTTGCCTCGGGATCGCTTTGTAAGTAAGGTATTATTTCTTAGAAGTGGTTTATTCTAGTTTTTGTTGGCTCTAACTTTTACCATCTTTGTGCACGCATCTATTCATAATTCTACGAAACTTTAGAGAAATCTTGGAACTTTCCGAGTTTAAGAGGTTGCTCTCTGTTTATTATGTTACTTAACTTTTGTTCATAGTGATTACATGGTTGATGGGGAAAGGGCTTTAAAGTTCAAGGAGAAGACTCTGTGATGCTTTAAAAAATACCAATTTATGTTTTTTATTCTCCAAAAAATCATTTATAAGCTAATCCAGCAATATCCAGTTTTTTCCAAAATGGCGGAGAATCATTATTTCGAATCATTTCAGTTAGTTTTTTTTTGTGTTTTTTATGAGTTTTTGCTGCAAACTTATCAAGTCAAATTATTAAGCCGATTTCACATTTGCAGACTGTATTCAAAGTTGCTTTTATTGATAAATAGGATGTTGCTGCCTTTGCCTCTTTATAAATAAATAAATAAATGCCTGGACAATTTCACAAAGCGCCAACTAGCCCCAAACTAAGCAAAGCTTGTAATATGGGTGCTAGACAACTGATATACTACTTATATATTTTTTAAATATATACTTATCATACATAGTAACACCCAGACCCGTCACATTAATTAAAATTCATTATTTCAATTTCTGCGCGGCCGGGAATCGAATTAACCCGGGACATCTTGCGTGGTAGGCGGCATGTTGACCACTGCACCACTCAGTTCGTTTATGATTCTGTTCAACTCAACACCATATTATTCTACTTGTACCTATAGTATTATATTAATCTGTGGTAGCACCTATAGTAGCACGCTCAGCATGTGTGTTAGCAACGCCCGCCCGGATGTTGGCGGGCTATAACGGGTGTAACAAGACGAAGTCCACGCATTCCGCCCATCATCTGGATCATTTTTGTCTTCAAGACTATACCTGGGAAACGAATAGCTACGAAGTTATTGAAGGTCAAAGTAAATTTTTTTTTCAAAATTTTTATGGAATCTTATTTTATTCGTTATTTCCTCATTTTTGTCTACAGAAACATTATCAAAATTTTATGTATTTCGTAACAAACAATGGCTTCAAAATGTCATCACTCAATGTATGAGCACGCACATAAACGTTGCCTTTCAACTCGGCCACACGTAGCTGTGTAGAATTCAATCGCAGGCGCGGTCTGTTGTATGCGTTACATTGCGTGGTAATGTATTCAATGCTTTTTTAATACCAAAAATTAAAATTGTTTCCCAGCAATAATTTTGAAAAGAAATGGTGATGATGGGCAGAATACGTAGACCTCGGCTTCGTTAAGTGTCTTGTTACACCCGGTATAGAGCACGCTGTGCGACGACTGTGCGATGGGTATTTCGACTTAATATTATGTTGTATCTACAAGTAATCGGTCCAGGGGCCGTACCGGCTAACGAATCGAGCTTCGAAAAGTCTGCCGGGTTTCAAATTAAAACAGATAAATCGAGCTCCAATTGGGCCAAAATGGCGAACCCTAATTCATGAGGTCACACAAACATCCATATCTTCCAAATAACTTCAACAAATAGTACAATACGAAATTCCTTACTTCAATTTATCATTTTTTAATTTGAAACTCGGCAAATTTTCCGAAGCTCGATTCGTTAGCCGGTACGGCCCCTGATCGGTCCAATTTGTACCAGTTTTGTACGAAAATTTAAATTCATTAGTTCTTAGGGGTGTTCGCTCTTCACTTTATTTTAATTTTTTTTTTCACGATGCTCTAATACTAAGGGTGTATTTAAGTGTCTCTACAATAATACCTACTATTAAAAGCAATAATAGCACTCGACTATGATCACTTCACTCAAAGAGAATTCCAGAAACAATTCAATGAAAAAAAGGTGAACTTATATAAACGTTTTTTTTTTCTATAACTTCTGAAGAAATATAAGGAAAATATTGTGTCTTTCCTGTCTTTTTGATATACTTTCGCAGGTAATTATTTCGCTATTATAATGTTTGCTGGAATCACAATAGCCTGATAACAAAAGTAAATCTCAAACAATTCTTCCTCAAGGGTAAAAGCTAAAATTATACTTTAGTATAGGATTTTTCCTGTTCTTCCAAGAAGTTTGTGTAAAAACATTTTCACTTACTTTAAGAAAACTTTTCAGTTTTTAGAAACTGTTGTGTGTGACTTTATGATGTAGGATGACAACGGTAATTTTTCTACAATCTATAATGATTGATCATAATTTTATTTCAAATATTTAGACTTCTTGATTAATTTTTTAATAAACCTGTGGAAAAGGATATTCTGTCTTTAATAACGTAATTTTATAAGAATATTGCTTAAAACCGCAGTTATGATCACTAGTTATAAGACAATTATTACTACTGCTAGTAATATTGGTAGTAACACGGGCAACAAAGGAATTAATCTCATAAAATTTATAAAATTGTATCTGTCTGTCATCTGTTCAACGGTTTTAAGTTTACGTTAATGTCCTTTGGTTTCTGTACGCGAACTTCCATCAAGTAGGTCAAATATGCCCAATGACCATTGGAAAAACTGGCTCGATTAAACAGTTATAAATAATTATCGAACCTGCTCACAAAATTTTAGAAACGGTTGAGAAATGTGACCAGGTCAGAGCCAACAAAGTTGCAACACGCTAGGTGGCGCTAAAAGCGTGCACGGTGCCAATAGAATGTTGGCCATTTGGGAAAGGGCCCCCCTTTCCCAGATTATGATCTTAGCGTATTCTAACTTCAGATAAAATAGTGAAATTGCATTCACGATGCATCTTCCGATAAGTTCACGCTTTTAATCTGTGATATTGACGTAGTGTATATCTTTTCAGGCACCTGGCGTCGATGTAGGTCACCAGCGCACGTGCTCTCCCCAACGCGTTCGCGATGCAGAGGTAAGGGATAATTACCACATCTCGCTACTGCAAATCGAACAAAGATTTTTAACCTCATTAACATAATATATTTATAATATTTTTCCATTTGTAGAGGTTCACAGCAAATAGTAACTTTCCCACTTCAAGTAAAAAAATAAACTTACTATGTAAATCGGTAACAAAAGTTAAAATTCATTCATGATCGCATTAAAACATCATATTATAAACCCTAAGTTATAAGCAAAAGAAAATCAAGTTTTGCACCAAAATACAACATTTAATTTACTACACTACTACCACACCCCGGACACTCCATACAACCGTGCCGTAATAAACGGATAACGTTACCTACTGTATGATGCGGTTTGTACTGTATGAGTAGCGTACAATTCATAATTCGAACTTTTTGGTAAACAAAGTTACGCATTGTTTTGAATATCAAAATAAGTTGACGTTGACAAACACGACTAAACGAGCATACGATTCGGCATACGAACTCGCGGGGTAGGGTGAGATCATTAATTGGGATGTTGACAACTTTTTTTTATTTTATATTACATAAATTACCTCTCAAAAAAAGAAACATTGGTAAAATAATTATTTCGCTAGCTTGAAAACTGCCCGAGATATCACAGTGTGAAATGAACACAAATGGACTCGCCCAAAAACGCTCCATACTAACGGCTACTGAGTTATGACGTCACGCCTCAGTAGTTTGTATGCAACGCGTAGGCAATTTGTTCGGCAGCCATATTAAATATTGTGTTTATCAAAATGGTTTCTTAGACAAATTTGCTATACATTATACAAACTAATTAAAGGTATCATTTATTTTAATAAATTTTATACTTTTTAAATGGACTTGTCCACCCAACTTTGAAGGGTCATAAAACAAATAATATACAATATTTAAAACCAAGAGGTATACAAGCTACTCTAAAAGTTTAATATGTTTACGATTTTTATTAGTATTTCGTTATTTTATTCATTAGTTAACATCCCAATTCTGGGGCGGGGCGGAGAGTGTCCTTTCTGTACGTTAGTACTTATATCTATTTTGTGCTACTGCTTAAACGATTTGCCATTTCCTGAAAAATCATTTATGATGGAAATATTATTTTCATTCAGTGTTTCTAAAATAATACTGTTTTTTTTCTCTCTCTCTCTTGATTTGGGTAAATAAACAGTTACGACGAGATTTCTTATAAAGTAGGGCTTTACATGCATTTGTTATTTTGTACCCTCCCTTGTCCCGTTACACTACGGACACTTGACACCTATTCGCTAAATCTGCTGATGAGTTTATTCTCAGTGTCATGAACAAATAATATTGCCATCCTATAGTATATATAGACCCAGCCCCCGTTGAAAAATCATTGATCACTGAAATCCATTGTTTTTTGACAGTTGATCTTTTACACAAACGTTCATCGCACGAACGTGAATCGCAGTATCAAACTGTGACAGTACTGTGGTTAGACAAGGGTTAGACCGATAATTACACACTCGTCGGTAAATCGTTATTTTATCACAAAGGGCCTGCCCTTGTAACGAGCAGGAGGACACAGGATAAACAAGCAGTTACTATTTTTTTAGGGTTCCGTACCAAAATGGTAAAAAAGGAACCCTTATGGTGTGACTCAGTCTGTCTGTCTGTCTGTCTGTCACAGCTGGATATCTCGAGAACTACTAACTTGAAATTTGGCATAGTTATGATGACATTTGCCCAACTATTTTGCAAATAAGAAATAAATAAAAAAATAAATAGCTTTTTTACAACAGGGACTGAAAAGAGGTCTTAAAAATTTGAAGTGGGGCTACTAGGGCATGAGGGGTATGGGGGCTGTTTGCACGTTTTTAATCTATTTTTCTTTTTTTCTTAGGCCACATATTTTTCGACTTATGATGAAAAATGTAAGAAAAAATACCGTTCTCCCCCCGTTATCTCCGAAGTTTGCAAAGAGAAACATCTGAAATAATTCTATGTGATAGCAATTTATATAAAGATTACAGGAAAAATAAAACGATGTCTCAATATAGCACACTTTTTTAGAAATTAACAAATTTCTAAAAAAGTTAACATTAGTTCCACTATCGGTCAAGAGATAGCGCTGACCTAAAACTGCAATACTAATTTATTATTCTACTCTGCAGTGTGGTTTGATGGTGCAATTATGACAATACGGAACCCTCGGTGCGCGAGTCCGACTCGCTCTTGACCGGTTTTATTTACCATAAAATAGTTGTTCCCGACACATATACTTTACAAAGAGATCAAAATCACAATATCTATTTATATTTGAAATAATTAATATTCACTAGTATTGTATGGTATCTGATTTCACCACATTAACAATCAATATGTCCAATTATTATGTTCATTCGATAATAATGGTTGTTACTCAGAATTATTGTATTGTAAATTAATTACCGCCATTGCAGGCATATTATATTAATAGACAAACAATATTTGTTTACAACAAATAAGTATCGTTCAACCTTGATTAACCAAGCGAACGCGAAGCGCGAGCGAAGCATCTTCGTTTCAGCTTGGGCAAAAATGCTAATGTCTCTCCGGCTGTCCGTCTGTTCTCCTCTGAATGTCGTCGATTCTCATGAAATTTTGTGAGCAGGGTCGATAATTATATAGATTTATTCAGGTTTTGAATACTTTTCGAAAAAAGAACGTATTCAGCCATTTCGAAAATGTAAAAAAAACCGGCCAAGTGCGTGTTGGACTCGCGCACGAAGGGTTCCGTACCAAAAAACGGCAAAAAATTACGTTTGTTGTATGGGAGCCCCCCTTAAATATTAATTTTATTCTGTTTTTAGTATTTGTTGTTAGAGCAGCAACAAAAATTCATCGTCTGTGAAAATTTCAATTGTCTACCTGTTGTCGTTATTAATATCTAGCAAAAAACGGAAAAAAAATCACGTTTGTTGTATGGGAGCTCCCCTTAAATATTAATTTTATTCTATTTTTAGTACTTGTTGTAGCGGCAACAGAAATACATCATCTGTGAAAATTTCATTTTTCTTGCTATCATGGTTCATGAGATACAGCCTGGTGACAGACAAACAGACGGACAGCGGAGTCTTAGTAATAGGGTCCTGTTTTTACCCTTTGGGTACGGAACCCTAAAAATGACACCAACGCGGGGTCTACGTTTTCTTACTCATGTGATCTACAGCTCACAGAGCCACTATTAAATATTATGTAGATATAACGGTTTTTCTTGTGACTTAGAATTAAATACGGCCCCGCGGGCATACCAAATAAACTGTCATTCCAATTTCTACAATCATTGTAGCGTAAGCAATTTGTTTTTGTGACAACTTTATTTTTTCGCCGAATAATTTTATTATGAAACGAAAAATATTTAATGACGGAAGTTCTCAGAAGTTAATTTTGGCGTACAATTATTTTTGTTATTGAATCTTATTTCTTGATGAGAAATGGCATGAAGACAATTTTTTTATTTTATGTCACATAAATTACCTCTCAAAAAAAATAAACATTGGTAAAATAATTATTTCGCTAGCATAAAAACTGCCCGAGATATCACAGTTTGAAATGCACACAAATGGACTCAACCAAAAACGCTCTATACTAACGGCTACTCAATTATGACGTCACGCTTGAGTAGTTTGTGTGCAACGCGAAGGAAATTTGTTCGGCAGCTATATTGAATATTGTGTTTATCAAAATGGTTTCTTAGACAAATTTGCTGTACATTTTACGGACTAGGTATTATTTATTTTAATAAATTTTATACTTTTTAAATGGACTTGTCAACTTTGAAGGGTCATAAAACAAATACTATGCAATATATAAAACCAATAGGTATAGAAGCTACTCTAAAAGTTTAATATGTTTACGATTTTTATTAGTATTTCGTTATTTTATTCATTAGTCATCATCCCAATTGTATGTCGGGCCACGCACAGTATAGGGTTCCTTAGTTAGGTACCTTATACCTTGTTTTACACAACTAACGACTAAAATTAGTTTTAGTCGTTAGTTGTGTAAAACAAGGGAAATTCCATAGGTCTTATACTTAGGTAGGTAGTAAGGTCTTATACTTAGGTATAAGACCTTACTTGTCAATGGAATTTCCCTAAGAAAACTTCTCCAATATAAATCAAATTTATAAGTCAATTGACTATTACTCGTTAACTAGTAAAGCCTACATAAATGTAGGGGAGGTACCACAGACATTATATGTCTGTGGGAGGTACACTGAAAAACAAAATTTTGAAGATTTTATTCTTTAACTTTTTCGGCGTAATTAATATAGATGAGGAGCTGTGGTTTAGCGCCTAGCTCAGCGATTGCGGAGGTTAAGCAACTTTCGCAAGGGTCGGTCATGGGATGGGTGACCTAAAATTTATTATCTCGAGCTCCTCCGTGGTTCGGAAGGTACCTTAAGCCGTTGGTCTCGGCTGCATTTACAGTCGTTAACACCCACCAATCCGCATTGAGCCCGCGTGGTGGGTTATAGCCCGTGCTCCTTATTCACCCATAAGGAAGGCCTGTGCCCCAGCAGTGGGGACATTAAAATGGCTGATGGACAATGTATAGATACATTCATACCAAGTAACTTTTTAGTACTGGCTCTAAGGGCCTCTAAGCCGCGGACGGACAGACGGGCATTGCGAATCTACAAAGTGTTAATGAATTAACGCAAAATGAGAAAACCGTTTCTTCAAACCATCAAACTGAACTACTTTTATTATGGGACCAACTCTGAAATCGTGAAAAAAAAAATCTGCTGCTTCATACATTTTTATATTTTCGTTATTAATTTTTGTATGAATCAGCTGTTTTTTTTCGCGAACACAGTTTTTTTTATATTAAATGGGCTTACTCTTAGCCACATTCGAGAACCATAAGGCTAAGAAGAGGCCGAAGATGAAGCGAGCTTGCCCAGAAGAAGCCTATTCACTCGTGCCTTAAATATCGCTGGGTTATATTCTTTCGGGAATACAGACGCAGGCAGGGAATTCCACTCCTTGGCTGTGCGCATTAAGAAGGAAGATGAAAAACGCTTCGTGCGCATGCATGGAATGTCAACCAAATAGGGGTGAAACCCCGCCGTGCGTCTGGATGTCCGATGGTAGAACGGGGATGGCGGAATGAGCTCATGCAGCTCAAGAGCACACTCTCCGAAATATAGTCTGTAGAACACCACCAGACAAGCTACTTCACGGCGGTGGGAAAGACTGTGAAGCTTGGTTTTTAATAGCGCACTATCCCCTATAAGTTTTCTGGCTCTGCGTTCAACCGAGTCGAGTGCGGCTAGCTGGTACTTTGCGGACCCATCCCACAGGTGGCAGCAATATTCCATGCACGACCGGACTTGCGCTTTGTAAAGAGTTAGAAGCTGTCCCGGCGTGAAATATCGCTTAACCTTGTTCAAGATGCCTAGTTTTTTGGCCGCAGTTTGAGCCTTCGACTCGATTGTGTCACCAGAGTTGAGATCGGAAGTAAACTTTATGCCAAGGAGATCGAGATTGTCGGTGACAGGTATAGTTACACCTCGGAAAGTAGGAGTCAAGTTCAGAGGACTCTTCTTTGCAGTGAATAGACATGCCTGCGTTTTGGTGGCGTTAAAATTGACTAAATTGTTGTCGCCCCATTGGGAGACAAGACTCAAAGTCGTATTCGTCCGCTCCACCATGGCCTCTCTCAAGGAACCAATTTCTTCCTTGCTGGCCTTTGCATTGATTTGGTCCCATAGTAAAAGTTGTTCAGTTTGATGGGCCGAAGAAACGGTTTTCTCATTTTGCGTTAATTCATTAACACGTTGTATAAGGATTCCTTGTTGACTTCACTACGGAACCCTAAAAAAATACACGTTCTTTTTTTATGTATGTACAATAATAATAGCTCCATATGGCCCTCCTCGGTGTTAGCTTTTCCATAGTTAGTATTTGTCTCTTTTACACCAAATTAGTACGGTCAGCAACAAAAGTTGTTTAACACTTTAGCACTTATACGTATAATTATTATTAGTATAGTAACTTTTTTGTCTAATGTTTCAAACCGTGAGCCAACTGTTAAAAAAGTTGCTTTGACAAAGTACGCGACTTTTTTTGGTGACTGTACCTCTTGCTGTCCTTTATTTTATCAAGATACACATGCTTATATTGTCTGGTAAATTGAAGTCACATTCCAAGTAGCAAGTTAAATAAATGCAACTTAAAAAAATTACTGTATTTTGCAAACATTAGATCACAATCATTTGATGGGTAAAACTAAAGAATTAACCCGTAAATTGCATAGATAGGGTTTTGAAACGTGCGGCGTATAATTATTTGATTAAACGATTAGTTTATTGATCTGTTTTGATCTTTTTAATGGTCGCCCATCGCCATACACGCAATGGTTTAGTTCAGGGGTCGGCAACCTTTTTCTAGAGAAGGGCCACTAATGTTGCCAGAGAATCAACGCGGGCCGCATTTCAGCTTTGTATATAAAATACTAGCGGCCGCCCGCGGTTTTACCCGCGTAGTTCCCGTCCCCGTGATAATATCGGGATAAAAAGTATCAAATGTTTTAATTTAAGCTATCTACTTTCTGTGTGCCAAATTTCAACCAAATCCGATCTGTAGTTTTTGCGTGATTGAGGAACAAACATCCAAACCCACAACTTTCACATTTATACATAGTATTAGTAGGATTTTATATTTAAAATTAAACGCATTGATCCATTTTCTATGTTATTTTTTTACTAAAACTTAGTCTAGTGATATTTTTAACATTTCCTAAAAACAATTAAAAAAAATACTTATTAAAAATTAATAAAATTATCATATTTAAGAGGTACTGTTTGATGATTTCCAAAACATTTTCCATAGTGTGAAAATAGCCGTGGCAAGAATTGTGAACGGTAAAATACGAAAATAAAAGTGTACAAATACAACTCCAAACTGAGTTTATATCTCAGTTTTTCAAATTCCCTTCACAAACGATATATTTATAGCAGAAGTATCTATTTAGGCAAAGTAATGTCACATTGAAACCGCTCACAGGCTTTTTAATTGTGAAAATCTTTAATAGATTTTCACAATTAAAAAGTTAACTAATGTGATTTTTGTGGCTGCATTTGACTTGCAAGTTTTTGTATATCCACTTGCATTTTAGATATGGAAATGCGTAGTACCGCGTGTAAATGTTCGTCCGTTAAGCGGTTGCAATGCTTGTTTTTTCGGTAGTTCAGAATTGAAAAAGTCTGCTCACACAAATATGTACTACCAAACATAGTTATCATCTGCTGAGCAAATCTTTTCAATTCTTTGAAATTCTCTCAAGACAAGCTGCCATAGAACTTTACCAAATTAGAGCTTTCTCTGAAAGCTGTTTTCAATGTGGAATTACTTTGCAAATCTACTATATTCATTTCTAGCAGAGAGACTAAGATTTTCAAACTTCTTCTTTTGCTCCGGGCATACCTCTTCGGCAATAACTAAGACGCACTCTTTTATAAGTTCACTGTCAGTAAATGGGCGTCCACTTTTCGCTAAAATTTCGGCTACCAAGTAACTGGCACGAACACCCGATTCATTTTTATCTGCCACAACCTTAAATACGTTTTGTTGACTTTTTAATGACGATTTAAGGCTAGCTATTCTTTTTTCTCGCAATTCTCCTCTTATATATTCATATTTGGCTTTGTGCTCACTGTCGTAATAACGCTTCAGATTATATTCCTTAACTACGGCAATACTCTTTTGACAAATCAAACATAATGGTTTTCCTTTAAACTCTATAAAAAATTATAAATCTGTCCATATTTCATTAAAACTTCTATTTTCTTCCACTATCTTACGTTTCTTTGAAGCCATTTTTTCTAAAACAATAATAAACACATGTCTTGTACTAAGTCCTGAGTTTCAAAAATACATAAGTCATAAAAAAGTTTCGATAAATTAATACTCGTAAATTAAATGAAAATACGTACCTTATTCCGCTAACGGCGGGTGGTGGCAATCAGCAACGGAATCACAATGTTAGGGTAATCGGCGGAAGATAAACCATATCACTTTACAAATACAAATTATTCACAACCAGAAGAAGAGCGTGCTCAGCGTGTTTCACGGTTAACTATTGAATGGTAAACTATTCTAGAGCGTTGGTTTATTTGCTAATGTTCGTCGGCATTTGGACCTTAAAACTAAAACTGTAAAACTTTACAATTACAACCAATAACAAACAAAAGAAACAAAATATGTACAAGACAATGTATATGGCTCGGAAGTTAAAAAGCCAATATAACAATTGATGAATGAATGAATAGGGATAAAGTATTGTTTATATGCGCAAGGATTTTTAAGTTGTAAAACAGATGTTGTACGACATTTGGGAAATGCCCATCATTAAGACGCAGCTGTGCGTGAGAACGTGATATCGTTTCGGTTTGTAGACTTTTGTGGGTCGGGCCGCGGGCCGCACCGAAACAGCTCACGGGCCGCATGCGGCCCGCGGGCCGCGGGTTGCCGACACCTGGTTTAGTTGATAGGTTTACCTGTAGCGGTTATCGTTAGGGTTGCCAACCCGACTATATAAAATAGTATCTTACTATTATTGCGGGCTCGCCTACTATATTTTTTGAAAAAAATTATAGTAGGTAGGCAAAACTCATGTGAAAGAATTAAACAAAAGCAGCAAAATAATTATTACTTACTTTTATGCACATAAGTAATTGCATAACAATTTTTGTGTTTAAAGTTAATATATAATTTTTGAAAATATTTAGTAAGTCTGAAACTTCTTCAAAATCCTCCATACAAAACGGCAACCCCTATATTTTTTGGTCTTTTTCGCTATCCACTATATTTTTACAAGAAATAATCTTGAAAATACTATATTTGATGCAAAAAAGTTGGCAACCCTAGTTATCGTCCTTACTCTGGTCACATTCCAAGTAGTGAGTTAAGTAAATGCAACTTAAAAATGACTGTATTTTGCGACCACTAAATCACAATCATTTAATGGGTAAAACTAGAGAATTAACCCGTAAATTGCATAGACAGGGGCTTGAAACGTACGGCGAATAATTTATGGAGAAACATTAAAATATGTCTCAGTCTTTTTCCTTAGGTGTAAAGAGTATGGAAAATAACCTCACTTCTGCAATTTTTCGATTATTTTCGTTGTTTTTTCAATATCTTTAGCATAATTATCTTTCTTGAATAAAAGTTAGTGGAGCTATACTAAATAATCTTAATATATAAAATCGTAAACTGAATGACTGAATGACTAACTGACTGACTGACTGACTGACTGACTGATCTATCAACGCACAGCCCAAACCGCTGGACCTAGAGACTTGAAATTTTGCACACAGATACCTTATACAGTGTAGGCATCCACTAAGGAAGGATTTTTGAAAATTCTATCCCTAAGGGGATGAAATAAGGGATGAAAGTTTGTATGAAAGTCCCTCAGTTTTGAAGCTAGGATCGTCAAATTTTGTGTTTAGGCTGACGATTGAAAATTAATAAATACGGGTCTCAGCGTTTTTCAAAATTCTACCCCCCAAGGGGTCAAAAGGGGGATGAAGTTGTGTAATGAAGAAAATCCTTTATTTTCGAAGTCAAAATTGCTAAATATATAATTTAGGCTTATGTATGGAAATCTAACGCAACGTATATTGTTATTGTTAGTATTTCAACCCCTACAGGGATGAAATGGGGGTGAAAAGGGGTAAATAAACCTAAAAATAGATATGGATGTCGTTATTGGGGTTTTCTGGGATGACGATTGCAAAAATGACATTTATTTTGAAGTCCAACACGGTGGACATGATTTAATCCTCAAGGGGTGAAAATGGGGTTCAAATTTTGTATGGAAAAAAATATTAAATGGCCATTACAACTTTAAACTTCGTAGGAGCTCTTCTAAAAATAAATAAGCAAACATATATTTTGTGATTTTGAAAATCAACCCCTTAGGGAGTAAATGGGGTGAGTAAACATAAAAATCGATGTGGAGGTCGTTCTTGAGGTTTTATGGGATGGTGATTACGAAAATGAGATTTATTTTGAAGTCCAACACGGTGGACATGATTTAACCCCTAAAGGGGTGAAAATGAGGTTCAAATGTATGGAAAAAGAATATAAAATAGACATTACAACTTTAAAATTCGTGGGAGCATGTCTAAAAATAAATAGGCAAACACATATTTTGTTATTTTGAAAATCATCCCTTAGGGTGTAAATGGGGTAAGTAAACATGAAAATCGATGTGGATGTCGTTCTTGAGGTTTCATGGGATGGTGATTGCGAAAATGACATTTGTTTTGAAGTCCACAATGACACATCATGTACCTGTACCTGGACATGCACATCCAGGTAACGGGAACGAGAACAAGCACGGGCACGGGCACGGGAACAGGAACGGGAACGGGAACAGGACGAGAATGGGACGGGAACGGAACGGGCCGGAACGGAAACGGAACGGGAAGGGAACAAGAATGAAACGGGAACGGAATGGGAGCGGGAACGGATCGGGAACGAAACCGGAACAGAACGGGAATGGAACGGGAAAGAGAAAGGGACAGGAACGGGACGGGAACGGTACCGGGAAAAGGAACGGAAGGAGTACTGGACGGGAACGGGATGCGAACGGGAACGGAAAGGGACGGAACGGAATGGGAATGGAACGGGAACGAAACGGGAACGTAACGGGAACGATACAGGTACGGAACGGGAACGAAAATGGGACGGGAACGGTAAAGGAACGGCACGGGAACGGAGGGGAAAGGATCGGGAATGGAACGGGAACGGGAATGGGACGGGGCCGGAACGGGAACCGGACGGGATCGGGAACGGGACAGGGCGGGGACGGGAACGGGACGGGACGGGAACGGGAACCGGAAGGGGTACACGACGGGTACGGAACGGGAATGGGAACGGAACGGAACGGAATGGGAACGGAACGGGAACGGGATGGGAATGGGATGGGAACGGGATGGGAACGGGAACGGAACGGGTAGGAAACGGGAATGAAACGGGAACGGAACGGGATGAGAACGGTACGGGAACGGGAACGAGAACGGGACTGTAACGGGACGGGAACGGGAATGGCAACGGAAAGGGTACGAGAACGGGATAGGAAAGGGACGGGAACGGACGGGAACAGAACGGGAACGGGAACCGGAACCGGAAACGTAAAAATGACTGGTCAGATCCTGGTTGAAGGTTCTCTAAGGATTTTCTCTAACATCCACGCGGACGAAGTCGCGGGCAGAAGCTAGTACTAAATAATATACTAGAAAAAATACGACTCGCACCAGATCAATACTCAGACGGGAATCGAACCCGCGACCTTTGGATATCCGGTCCAATGCTCTGACCGCTGAGCTACCGAGCCACCGGTGACATCGTCGAATTTTTCCTAGTATATCCTAAACTCTTACGCTGTAAGCCAGCGTTATTTCACGAATGTGAGGAATTACCTCGACATTCAATTGAAATATCTTTCCAGATATTTTAACAATTGATTAAGATGAAATAGCTATATAATTTTTAAATTTGAGATTTTTGCATTTACAATACTATTTTTAAACAATACTAAATAATATACTAGAAAAAATACGACTCGCACCAGATCAATACTCAGACGGGAATCGAACCCGCGACCTTTGGATATCCGGTCCAATGCTCTGACCGCTGAGCTACCGAGCCACCGGTGACATCGTCGAATTTTTCCTAGTATATCCTAAACTCTTACGCTGTAAGCCAGCGTTATTTCACCAATGTGAGGAATTACCTCGACATTCAATTGAAATATCTTTCCAGATATTTTAACAATTGATTAAGATGAAATAGCTATATAATTTTTAAATTTGAGATTTTTGCATTTACAATGCTATTTTTAAACAATACTAAATAATATACTAGAAAAAATACGACTCGCACCAGATCAATACTCAGACGGGAATCGAACCCGCGACCTTTGGATATCCGGTCCAATGCTCTGACCGCTGAGCTACCGAGCCACCGGTGACATCGTCGAATTTTTCCTAGTATATCCTAAACTCTTACGCTGTAAGCCAGCGTTATTTCAATTGAATGTCGAGGTAATTCCTCACATTGGTGAAATAACGCTGGCTTACAGCGTAAGAGTTTAGGATATACTAGGAAAAATTCGACGATGTCACCGGCTACAACTTTACGTTTTCTATATAAAAATATCGGTGGTGCCACATGGTACGCAAGAATACTGAAATTCACGAATATTTTAGCTTTTTGACTCGACGCCTTAATGCGGGTAGCTTTAGTATGTCATGCTCACTTTAAACATTTCTGCGGTGGTGTCATGTGAGGCGGGTCGTTACGTTCCCTCAAATATGGTTGAGCGAAACGATGGCTGGTTCATGCGTCATGCTCGTGAACGGGTGCTGCCAGTGGGAATGGGTCTGCTTCTGTCTGCTTGTACTAAGGGTGTCGCATATACAGGGTGGAATTCTTTAATGCCACCTGGAGGGAAAGTACTCTAAATAATAGAGATAGCAAATTTCTTTCAAAGGAAACATTCCTTTATTTTTGAAAACAAAACAAACTGCATTCAAAGATTTTTAAACATATGCTTCCCACACCCAGGAATCGAACCAGCTAAAATTCGAAAAAACAACACCCTGTGCTTTTATGTTATCAATCGTTAGGGTCAAACATAAGGTTCAAATCTCTCTAACAAACATGGTAAATTAAATGAAAGGAAAATCATTAAATCTAAACTTATTTTAATTGAACGAGAAAAAAGCTTAACTAATTAGTTGTTCGAAATTGGCCCCATGTTGCTGGATACATAAATTTATTATTTTTAGGAACTCATTTGCATGCAATGGATGCGTAATAGTCTGCATTATGAACATCTTATCGAAATAGTTCTACATAAGTACATAATTTATTGTGAACTAACTAACATAATGGAGCCTTAAGTAAAAGTGCTTTATCTTGTCTTTCATGGTTTTCCTTTCATTTAATATACCATGTTTGTTAGAGAGATTTGATCCTTATGTTTGACCCTAACGATTGACATCATAAAAGTACAGGGTATTGTTTTTCGAATTTTAGCTGGTTCGATTCCTGGGTGTGGGAAGCGTATTTTAAAAAAACTTTGAATGCAGTTTTGTTTCTTTTTAAAAATAAAGGAATGTTTCCTTTGAGTGAAATTAGCTATCTCCATTGTTTAGAGTACTTTCCCTCCAGGTGGCATTGAGAAATTCCACCCTGTATACCTATATATATATTTTTTTCTTCATGTTTAATATTATCAATCTGTGTGGCACTTCTTACTCAAAACATAAAATTAATAACTAATCCTTGTTTTGATTTCTCACTTTTTTATTGCTAATGACTAAAATGATTATTTTGCTTTCGTAATATTTTTTCGTATTTTTTCGTCTATAGTTTTGTAAGTAAAGGCCTATGAAAAGGTTTTGGATATTAGTTTTCAATTCGGTGCCTTAGGATGGGTAGCCTAAGTATGTCATGCTCTCTTTAATCATTTCTGCGGTGGTGTCGTGTGGGTGGGTCGTTACATTCCCTCAAATATAGTTGAGCGAAGCGATGGCTGGTCCATGCGTCATGCTCGTGAACGGGTGCTGCCAGTGGGAATGGGTCTGCTTCTGAGTACCTATCTTAACGCATATTGAATTGTAAGAATTGCGTTTTTACTTTTTATGTCTTGCATCAAGTGTTTTTTGGTTCGAGTAGCAGACAGAGTGATTTCTCAAATTCTCAACTAGTTGAAAGTTATTTACTCTCACATTTACCTATCAGGAGGTCAAGTCTGCTAATGTTAACGTCAAAATCGTGGTTCAATGGTGTTTGAATGGTAATGCTTTTTGACACAGTTCTTGTTTCTTAAATCCAAAATTGAGACACTATTTGTTTCCGTTTTGGGTTTAAGAAACACTATGTGTTTCGGTTTTGGGTTAAAAAAACAAGAACAGTGTCAAAACACATTACCATTCAAACACCATTGAACCACGATTTCGACGTTAACATTAGCAGAATTGACCCCCTGAATGTAGTAGATATATTTAATTTTAACCTACCTACCCATTGTGTGCAAACTTTTGTTAATTATTGTGATGGAAAATGACCTCACTTTAAACGTGGAGCTCATTTTTCAATGTTGACGACTCTGTATGAAATATACAGGGAGAAAAAAGCAGCCCTTGACGAGTTTCTTGCCGGTTCCTCTCGTTACAAGGTCTCCCGCTTAGGGTTTGCGAACCGATGGCGTAGCTTCTATGACATTCACAGGTGCTTGTAACAGTCTAGACTGAATAAATTATTTTGAATTTTGAATTTTTTTTTTGAACAAGGAGCTTGTATCTGATAGGTAAACCTTTCTGATAAACCTTTAGTGCATGGCCAACATAACGTTCATTGTAATAAACACTTTTACTGATTACGCACTTTTACTTTATTGTTTAATTTAAACTTTGCATTTTTCGATGTTTTTTTCTCTATTGCTAATTTTTATTGTATGGTTTGTTAAAATATAATAAGGTATTTTTATGTTAAGAATAGGTCAAGAGGTAGAAGTTAATGTTATCAAAAGCGATGCTTTTAACTCAATTCAAAATTAAAGACTTGGCGTACGGCTAGCTTATATTTTACACGTAAGCAATTATTAAAGAATTTATACTTACGTAACATATATGTTGCCTAATACCATACTTAAAGGCTTCAAAGGTTACGGTAACATTATTCGTTTGTGTTATTTATTACGTAAAAATCTCTTTGGAAAAACGGTATTCGGCAGGAACACGTACCATTTGGTAGCGGACTACAGACAGCAGCAGCAGACGACGTGTCGCGGCGACACTTCGTCTGCTGCTCTGGTTTCTATGTACATTTATCTACACCCATGCTTTAAATCCTCTGTAAAGGGTTCTGAAACGGTTAGCTTACTGCCAACATTACAATATCCGAGCGAGAAGATGACACGCTCCTCCCCGCGCCCACGCGCGATGAGTTACACTATGAAATTCACAACATTATTATGCTTGTGACTCGATGATTGAGGATGATAAAATGACGAGGAGGGGGAGGAAAGTAAAAGTCAAAATCAAGTGGGTATAGGTAAAGTCTTGTATGCAACTGTACATAATTAGGTATTAAAACACTCATGTGATACTATTATAACATTTGTGTTTTAATATCCATCATTATAGTACAGTTGCATATATAATAATAATTAACTACTAGCTGATTCCCGCGAATTCCTAGATTTTATTACAAACCCTTGTTTGAGGATTTCGGATCTAGAACGCATCCCCACCTTTGCTCGTTTCGCCACTAACTAATACTTTTAGACACGCGCCTCATTTTATAACATAATAAGTACTCGCTACCGGGTCCTAGAGTCCCATTTGTTTTATTTTATTTTTTATTTTATTTTATTTTATTTGGGACAAAAAACAGTTATACAATGTGTCTTAGTCATAAAATTGTGCGTTACAGGTGACATCTTATATTATTGTACAACCAACTTCATTATCCACTAGTTACTTAAAAGTCTATGTAAATATATGCTGTACGTTTTTTGGCATATAATAATTTTCCAAGTTAATAAAACTTAAAAAAGGCCTTTCACTCAATAGTTAAGCTTTTATTATGTCAAACTACTTTAGTTTACATCATTTTAGCAGGCAATATTTTGTAACTAATTCAGCAAGTTACAGATTAATTTATGAGTTTCGACTCATCTATAACTTTTTACAGCTAAATTGCAAGCGTTGAAAAGTTTTCATATCTTCGCAACTTTTGCGGCTATGATTTTTTCCCATTTATCAAAAAAGGTTTTTAGAGTGTTAATAAAATAGGTATCTTTATCTTCGAACATGTGTTAATTTTGTGATGCTATACAGCATGTATGTATCGAATGACGTGAAAAACATTCCGGGAGATGGTTTTGTAAGTGAAAAGTGTTTTTTCCCCAAATGTCCAGCTTTTTCCTTGCATCACAAACAACATGATCGCGTAGCACCTTTGTACTAACTTTCATAGTACGCGTTTTGCTACGACCGAATGTCCAGTCCATGACTTTCCTTTTGGGACAATAACCATAATTAATCAAATATATTTTTTACATGTGTCGGTCGATCAACGCTGTATTGAAATAAAATTTTCGAAATCGAAAAAACCCCTCCGGCCGTTTTCGCAACTGCGATTCGCAACCAATTGCGAATCAAGAATTTTTATTCTTTGTTCGCAACCAGTTGCGAATCAAGAAAACATATTCCTTAACCGCAACTAGGCATAAACAACTTTCGAAAACTTTTAATCAAATAATAGTTGATAGTAAAGTAGAGTGTTTTAATACCTAATTAAGTATAGTTGTATACAAGACTTTATCTAGACTCATTTTATTATTATATTTGGGAAACAAACAATATTTTAATACATTTGGATTAAAAACACCCATGGTATTTATCTACTTTGAATTTGTCTTTCCTCCTCCTCATCATCATTATATCACCCGAAAGAGTGTTATAATGTTGTACCTACTGAGTTTCATAGTAACACCGCACGTGGGCGCACAGCGCAGCGCGACATCCTCTCGTCCGGTTATTGTAATGTTGGCAGTAAGCTAACCGTTTCAGAACCCTTTAACGAGCATTTAAAGCATGAGTGTAGATAAAATGGTTTAACAGACATGATTTTTTTAATAATGTGGTTTATTCCACAGCGCAATCCAGAAACTCCAGCAAGTGAACTGGTCGGGAGTAAGGCGCGATGGCCACAACATCTTTACCAAGCTCATCAGGACTCGCGACCCTCGGGAGACTGAGACCAGTGACCTTGCGCTACCCGGGAAACAACGCTTGTCGGTAAGTACGCACGGCAGCACGGTAAGACGGTTCTCACACGGGCACCGCGGGTTTAACGTTGTATGCAAGTACATCAATTTGTATGGAAAACCGCTTGAAAACACACCGAGGCCGCGCCGCGGCGCTCGCTCTTTCTTTTACGCAACCGTAAATTCTGAAACTTTTTCTAGAGCTTATTCCTACACATATAACAAAATATTCAGCCAATTTGATTTTTTTCGGACACTTCCCATTGGTTCTCTGCCAAAGATTGTTTGAGCTGAGCTGTGATCTGGTAAAGGCTGGATAGCCTAGTATAGATATAACAAGGGAGAAAATGGAGATTCAGTTTGCTATACATGCCCATGACTGATCTGATCAGTATTTTAAGAGATATAAAGGATCAGAATAGGGAACATGCATAAGTCACCGATTTTGATAAATTTAAGCTTGATCGCTGCGGACACGTATAAAAACATGACTGAACAGAAAAATAAAAAAAAAAATGTATTCCTTTGGTTTTATCACACAAGGGAAAATAACGAATTTTTTTTTCGTTTTCGGATATAACGCACTTAACAGTCGGATAGAACATCAAATTAGAAATAATATTTTGTATGACACATATGTAGGTACTTAAACGCAATATTTAGGGAGATATTTGATAATTCTTGGCTAACTCCATACTAATGCACTGAAACGTGACATGAGTGACGTCACAAATGTTTACCTTTTTGTATAGAGCGTTTCGGCGGGTGCTACTGCTTGCTAACTTCAAGTAACTATATCACGAGAAAAAAACACAAGAGAAAAGTTTTAATATTACAGTTGATTTTCTCACGCATTATACTTTTGATTTTGATACAAAAAAAAATTGATGCATGTTCCCTATTGTCAGTGTCAGGATTTTCATATATCTTAATGCTATTTTTGCGGTTTTTTTAACGATTACTATTTGTAAATTAGTGGAATTGGGTGCCTGGCCCTGGGGGCATAATCACGATGTCCAGAAATCATTAATAAACTGAAACATTTAATAAACAAAAAATCTATTAATAAACTGAACTAAGTACGCGCGAAAATTTTCATTATAGAAGGGCAATGTGTACACTAACCTTATAATTTAGTAAAAGAAAAGATAAACGAAGGTACTACGACGTTGGGCATTTCCTATAAAGAAATTTTTCAACGTGATCTATTATACCTCCGCACGTTTCTTTCTCATTTTCCAAAGACGCTCAGTTAAGTGTGCTAATTACTAACGGTGCTACTGAAATGTTTCATTCATTCGTATCTTCTTCCCTAATTGGTATTTTTCTTTAAAACTGTTGTAGTTCCATTTGTAAAACGCGCAATGTAATTGATAATGGTAACACTAAAAAAAAACACGACTGCCCTGCCAAAAACGAACTAAAAAGTTATACAACAAGTGTCATTGCAGTCGGGGGACCTTAATATGGAACAATTTTTGATCAAAGTGGTCTCCCGACTGCAATGGCACTTATTGTTTAACATTTTAGTTCGTTTTTGGCAGGGCAGTCGTGTTTTTAATATTTTTTAAATTTATTTATTTTTATTTCACACATTTTAGTCACATATTATATAGAATGTGCTCATCAAAGCCTTTTATTTGATGCCCATATTGTAATAATAGAAGAAAATTTTTTTTCACTTTTGAAAATGGCGTCGCACAGTCACAGTTCATTTTTTCTAAAAAAAAATATAGCCAGTGTCACTCGGGGTGCTATAAGAATTCTAACGATACCCAATTTATCCAAATAAGTTCAGGCATTTAGAAGTTATGGTGGAATAAAGAAACTCACATACCCACATACATGAACCCCGAACACATATACACTCTTTTTGCTTTGGGCAGTCGTGTAAAAATTACGATGGACTGCAACTGCGACTCAGAAACAAATGTCGGAAGCGTTTATGAAAACGGTCAGTTTGAAGTATAGTTTAGGGGATAATGATGCTTCAGTAAATTCCGGGATGCACATACTTATTGAGACCATGGGCCATTTGGGCAAATGATATACTAATGGCGGGCCACCAGCACAAAATAAAAAAAGCCATAGTGGATGAAACTGGATAAAAATCGAACAAACGAAATCAGCCAGTTATATAGAAGTATAGTTTTAAGGGATAATGATGGTGCAATAAAGCCTGAGTCAACGTGCATCTGAACTGAGAGACCAAATTTTAAATCATTGCGAATCAAATTAAAACTTATAGGGGAGTTAATAAAAAAAAAACTTGAAGCAAAGGTAAAAAAAAATTCTAAAACGTAAATTATAGCTTTTATAACCGAATGTGTTGGGCCCTCAATCCAGACGGTTGCAATAAGAGGCTTAGCATAGATCTCAGAAAGTACCGTCTCTGTGTTAATAATTTTCACTTTAGAATTTAGTTAGGAATTTCTAATAGCGTTTTAGAAATTTTCAACTCGCTAGGAGATGGCATAACAGATTTATGGCTGTTTAACTTGGGCCCTCAGTTCAAACATAATAGAATCTTCGAAACATGTGGTTAATCTGAAGAAATACAATAAAATTAAGTTGTTATCAGAAAGTCTAACACCTTAGTAAATTTCTAAAAATAAATATTCGTTAAAAAGTTATTAGGTAAACAGTAAGTAAAAAATTACACCAAGTTTGTTAGTAATTCTTTGCTAGAATTTGATATATCGTTCGTTGTTCCTAATATCATACTTTAAGGCGGTTGTATGACCGAAAGTGGCGCCCTCAGAGGTTTTTATTTAATAAGTTATTAATAGATAAAGATTTTAATAATGTTTATCGTGGAGATTTTAGGGCCCATGTTCTAGTATTTTTAGATGGTATCACTACATGCCCTCGTAGTCATTCGTAGAAGAAATAGCAAATGTGTCAAAAACGGCCACTTTTAGCAGTTTTTCTATCTACTTCTAGCAGTGACTACTAGGGAATGTAAGGATACCGTCTAAAAATACTAGACTGTGGGCCCTAAAATCTCCACGATAAACATTATTAACATTGTATAATAGAATTATCATATTAAATAAAATTCACCGCGGCGCCACTTTCGCTCAGGGTACCACCTTAAGAGAAAATGCATTTTATATTTTTTGTATGATCCAATATTTATGGGGTGTCATTTAATGTTATTTAATGTGAGTAAGTACAAAATGTAAAATTACACAAATAAATAAATTAAAAAAATAATAAAAACAACTGCCCTGCCAAAATCGAACTAAAAGGTTAAATAACAAGTGTAATTGCAGTCGGGGGACCGTTTTATGAAACAATTTTTGATCAAAGAGATCCCCCGACTGCAATTTAACTTTTTAGTTCATTTTTTGCAGGGAAGTCGTGTTTTTAATATTTTTTTAATTTATATATTTTTATTTGGCACATTTTAGTGACAAATCATATTGTTTTGGAATGTTCTCGTCAAGGTCTTTCATTTGATGCCCATATTGTAATATTAGAAGAAAAATTTTTTTTCACATTTAAAAGTAGCGTCGTACTGTCGCCATATTGATTTTTTTCAACAAAAACCTAGACAGTGTTACTCGGGATGATGTAAAGATTCTAACGATACACAAACATCCAAATCTGTTAAGGAATTTAGGAGTTATGGTGGAATTAAGACACTCACAAACCCACAAACATACATGAACCCTAAACACATATACACTCCTTTTTGGGCTGTCGTGTAAAAAAAAAAGCAATCGTAATGTCTAAAGAATGTGTGTGCGTTGCAGCACAGCGTGATGCGTCGCGGCGTGCAGCAAACGACGTTGTAATGTATAAAACGTTACACGCAGTGCTGCATCCGGTTTGAATAAATATTATTATTTAGAAGTAGGAGTCATTTACTTTTTTTAAATGCAACAAAAATCATGAGCTTCTGATGAGAAAATTTGTAAAGTTCACGCTTCAACTTTGTTGTTTTGCCAAAGTTCGTTCTACCGCGTCGCGACGCGACACGAAGCTTCGCGCACAATACGATGTTACGCTAATTATGTAGTTTTTGGAAACTTTCGAGATTGTGTTGTCAGTGTTCGGTATCCTGGTTTTGTCGCCTTGTCTACAGATATTACAGAAGAGATTGTTACAAAAGAGGGGGAGTATCTGAGCGTTGCTGCTGCGAGTGAATACAAAATGCCAAAATTGGTACACTTAAACTAGAATTTCGTCAGTACATACAGTACTCTTACATTTAACTTTTTTAATGCACAACGGGATAGTTCTTGGCCTTCACCTCAACTGATGTTAAGTGAGGATAAGACCGAAGGTGGAAGCGCACCACTCCCGGAATCCTCATCACTGAGGAACTGGACATCTCACCTCTAATCGCCGCGGAACACAATATTTTTTTTATTGTTGTTATGGCGTCAGACTTAGGTAAGATTGGTGGTAGCTAGCCTGGCCTACCACTAACCAAACCGAGTAAAAATTATACCCACCCTGGGGTTTGACCCCGGGACCCAAGCATCTTACATAGGTGGACGAACTACTAGACCACAAAGGCGGTTAAAACTATGATCATTGTTTGGCGCTTTGATGACATGACATCGGAGCTCTTAGAGCATTAAAGCCAGAGCTTGAACGGAGCTCGTCTGGAGCCGTAATGGAGCCTACGCCCGTTTCATCTGAGCCAATCGAGCTCCGTGTTCGGCTCTTATCCAATTCGGCTGCGTTCAAACGATAACACACGACCCGACCTCAACCCGAACTCAACTCAAACTCACCTCAACCGCAGCCCACCTTGAAATACATCGCTTACAATTTTGAGTCTTATGACTAGTTATGACACATTATTAAGCTCTTGTGTAATGTTCAGGTGAGTTTGAGGTGAGTTCGGGTTGAGTTTGAGTTGAGTTCGAGTTGTGTTCGGTTTGAGTTTGAGTTGAGTTCGGGTTGAGGGCGAGGCGTGTGCAGTTGCATCGACAAAATATAACAGAGCTTATTAATGTGTTATTTATAACACATTAATAAGTTTAAACTCAAAATTGTAAGCGCTGTTTTTCAAGGAGTGGGCTCCGGTTGAGTTGAGTTCGAGTTGAGTTTGAGTTGAGTTCGGGTTGAGGGTGAGTCATGCATTATCGTTTGAACGCAGCCTTCCGGTCAAGCTTTGTGCAATCTCGTATGAAGGATGAGGTACCTTTTAATGTGATCCACCGAGCTACTCGTATATTAACAGCAAAATAATTTAATTTTGATTTATTCAACTCGTGGCTCCGTGACCTATAGAGGGAGGTTACACGAACATGCAGACTGATGGGAGACTGATGCAATGCAATGCAATACTGTCAACTGCCCCATTTTTAGTACAAACTACGTAAATCCAAAACTGACCTTTCGCGTCGTGTTGTGAGTGTACGTGACAAATTTGTACGGATTACAGGGTCTCAACGGCACAACTAGTTGATCAGTTTAGTTGATCGGAATGGAATAAGGGGAAACACCGCCCTCGGTGTGCGAGTCCGACTCGCATTTGTCCGATTTTTTTTTATAACTGTAGCACTGCTAGATCCGTAGAAATTAATATTTTACGGCATAACCATCTAAATTAATAAAAAGTTAAATTTGTAAGGGCGGTCATTCCAACAAGAGAAGCGTTGGACCCCAACATGTGGGTGTTTAGGTGTATTTCATGCCTTTAAATATAAGACCAAAGACTTTGTATATAGATATAGGTTATGGACACTGTATTATTATGAGCAATAGTTCTTGCAACTTCATAGAAATATATACTAGGAGCTGGGTATACAATTTACAGAGCGACGACTTCACATTTTGCCACACCAAATACAGAGCTCTGTGAATTGTATAATTCAATCGGTTTTTCAGCCCCTTTGTTGCCCAACCACTCCCACGCCCACCCTGAAAATCTGGCAGGTGCCCGGGTCCATTAATGATAGTATGGCACACTGACTAGAGGGATTACGTTGCTCTGAAAATTATTGTATACCTATTTCCGGGGCTCTCTCTTAGTCCAATAGTAATGTAATTTCAACTTCATAATATTACGAACAAGTTGTGTTAGGTAGAGGTACTTATTTGTTTACAAATATGAGTATCTCTTAAATAAATGAAACATAATTATCTGCCAGTTAGAGTGCTGTCACCTTCTTTATGGGCAAACATTGGCTAGATGAAGGATAAGGCACTTTTCATGTGCCCTTGACCCAAAATCCACCGAGAATACGTAGGCGTTCAACATTGGGTTGCGGAGGAGCGCGCTCTCTGATCCGTGCTTATATTAATAAATTGAAAAGGAACATGAGATTGTAAGGATTGAAAAAGTAACTTTGTTTGCGGAAGAATGTTTACCTTTTGTAAATTACTTGTCGTCGGTATCGACAAAATCTTCATGTGGCTGGGGAGGCATGGAACAGGGAGTTTATTACGAAAAGTTTAATGCGATACACGCAGCTGCGTCTGTACTTCGTTCTGATTGTTTCCTATTACAAAGCACATGCGTATGCGATAATTGCGGTATTGCAAAGTGATTGCGTAAGTTTGACAGTTTCTCTCTAGTGTATCCGACATCGTTCGTTCAGTAGTCTATGGGCTAGGATGTCCATGTCTATCAGCCATTTTAATGTCCCCACTGCTGGGGCACAGGCCTTCCTTATGGGTGGATAAGGAGGACGGGCCATAACCCACCACGCGGGCCCAATGCGGATTGGTGGGTGTTAACGACTGCAAATGCAGCCGGGACCAACGGCTTAACGTGCCTTCCGAAGCACGGAGGAGCTCGAGATAATAAATTTTTGGTCACCCATCCCATGACCGAACCTTGCGAACGTTGCTTAACCTCCGCAATCGCTGGTCCAGGCGCTAAACCACTGCGCCACCGAGCTCCTACATGGGCTAGGATAGCCAAATTCAAAGGTATAACTACAACCAACGAAGTGCGGACGACTATCGTGTCCAAGTGACTGCGTTACGCAATTGCGTACGTTATTTTCGTAATAGGCCCCCAGCACAGTACGGTATGTACTATCTCCGTTCCGAGCTGCACAGAGATGAGTGTCAGTATATTATATTAGCTTATCGTTTTTGTATATAAATCAAGGTTTTCAGTCGAAGTCAAAGGTTCGTGGACAAAATAACATACCAAATACTAAAATGGAGTCATGACCCCTATAACAAATACTTACATGAAATTACGATCCCTAAAACAAATACTCACATGGAGTCATTTTCCTTATTACAAATACGCACATGGAGTCATGATCCCTGTAACAAATACTCACATGAAGTCATGATAAGTAATGTTACATGAAAAAAAAACGATTTGTTTCCGTGAAAGTTGAAAAAAAAGTTGAATAAAATTTTTGAAAAAAACATAGCAACGTTGTTTTTTCTTAATTTGTTTTTTTTAAGAATAAAATCTTTGAAAAATGCATGATTTATTTAATCAAATCAATAATGATAATAGATTTTTATTCTTCGTCAGTGTCTCCAGATATGAATTTCTTTTTTTTCCCAGATCTTATTTTATTTTTCTCCAAAATGATACATTTGTCCAAAGTGAAGTTTAAATTTTTTCCGTAAACGCTATTTTTATTCCCCAAAAGTTTTGTATGAAGAACAGATTTTCTTTTTTCCCCCAATTGTTAAAATTCCCTAATCTGGAGAAACTGTTCTTCATTCTGATTAAGTTCATAGGTTCTTCAAAAAAAACATATAAAGAAATTATTATTTCACCGTGTGCGTCTTCAAATGCGGCCAACTGTTGAAAACTTGGTACTATTCCACTAAAAAGTAATGTAGGTTCAAAAGTGAACAAAAAATCGATAATATGAACTCATAAGTATTACTCTTTAACGGAAATTTCCTTAATAATTTTGATTTCGATACTTTTGAAAAAAACATGCTCCAGAAAAGAAACTTGCTTTTTTTCACGTTAAAAAAACTGATTTTTTACAACACTAGTCATGATCTCTATAACAAATACTCACAGGAAGTCATGATCCCTATAAAAAATACTCACATGGAGTCATGATCCCTTTATCAAATACTCACATGGAGTCATGATCCCTATAACAAATACTCAAATGGAGTCATGATCCTTATAACAAATACTCACATGGAGCCGTGATCCCTTTAACAAATATTTACATGGAGTCACGATCCTTATAACAAATACTCACACGGAGTCATGATACTCATAACAAATTCTCATATGGAATCATGATCCCTATAACAAATACTCATCTACTACGTCAATATGGGTGTGCCACAGGGATCAATATTGTGCCCATTGCTGTTTTTAATTTATATAAATGACCTTTCCAACTAAGCGAATAATTTATGTGAGACAGTACTATTTGCGGATGATACTTATTTAGTTTTCAAAGTAAACTGTTCGAATGAAGTAAATAGTGCCCTCTCTAAAGTTACATATTGGTTTAATAGTAATAATTTATCACTTAACCTCAAAAAAAACTAAATGTGTAAAACTATCATTACCCAATTTTGAGTAGACGCATGTTTGAGAAAACACGTGTTTTCGAGTTTTCATGCGTTTTTTTTTCGACGCAGAATATGGTCGCTAATTTCGTCCAGTCAGTTACTGTTCGTCTGGTCCAGCGTGTTAAGACGCGGACGGCAAGAAACGAGTGTTACAGGTTCGAATCCCGTTCGGTGACTTACTTTTGTTTTTTTATATGTTCAAGTTTATACATACTTTTTAATCTTTATTATTTTTAGACAAGTTTAGACCACCATATTACAATAAAGAGTAATAACCGAGCAAAGCTCGGTCGCCCAGGTACCAAAATATTTAAGAGGTGGTATAGTAGGTACCTACGTATTATACCGCTATGTGCATAAAGTTATTCGCCTTACGCTGTGTGAGGTCGTGGTCAAGCCAAACCTAATCGATTAGAATTTAGAATCACAGGTTAATCAAATACATGTTGCCTTCGTAAATCGCGGACCATTCACGTAAATTCACATGTTTACAAATGAGTTACTTTAAGGCTGTGGTTCGGCGAAACGCCCAGCATTTCATTGTTACTCAACATAGAAGTCTTTGTTAAATAGCACTATTAATTCGGCCTTAATTAGGTTATTGATGCTGATTAATTTATTGATAACATGTTGATTTTAAGGCGGTCGTATCACCGAAAGTGGCACCCTCAGGGGTTTTTATTTAATAAGTTATTAATAGAAAAATATTTTAATAATGTATTAAATTGAATTTTTAGGGCTCATGGTCTAGTATTTTTAGAAGGTATCACTACATGCCCTCGTTGTCATTCGTTGAAGTAAATAGCAAATGTGTTAAAAACCAGTTTTTCTATTTACTTCTCGCAGTGACTACCTTAGGGGAGGTCAGCTCAGCGCGGCCACCTTAACTTTGACTTTAAAAAAATACCGTTAAAGAAAAGTAATTTGAAAGTTATTTTATATCAATAGATAGAGAATTTATCGTACTTTTATAACATGTAATCACATTTTGCAAAAACTCAAATGATTTCTTATAATTTGTAAATTACGAAAACTTGTCAAAAAACCGCTTTGCCTAAGTGAGTAGCCTAAAGCGGCCATGTGGGTAAGGGCAAAGTGGCCATGCCAAAAAAATATCAATAAATGCAGATTTAGTTGAAAGACATAGTGCTTAAAAACAAGAAGACTTAAATAGATTAAAAATATCTTAATTTATAAAAAAAACTGTTATAAAGTTTCAAATGAGACAATTAACACTTCAGTCTTTAAATCTTTGAATATTTCTAGATTATTTTTTAATTTTTATAAACTAAAAATTATTTTATATATGTTAGAGTTACGCGACAATTTTCTCTTACCAATAATTCTTTTAAATAAATTAAAATAATCAACAGCTGCGGCAAAGCACTTGGCCACTTTGCCCGGACCGCTATGCCTTTTCTCACCATTTTGTTCAAAAAAAGAAACTCAGCTTAAAATATTTATCTCATGTCGGAACCAATATTACACAATCAAAGCTAAATGGATAAGTAATAATAGACGTGTAATAAAAACATTGAGTTTTATAGAGGTTTGACGAAAACGGGTTGAATTTACCCTGGGTTTTTTAACAAAATGAACAGAAACCTTTGGCGTCTCGCCGCGGCCACGCGCTCGCTCCAAACACAACCAAATAGCTGCTCGGTGTGGGCTGGAGGGCTTGCTGCATATCACAACATACAACATCGTGCTATCGTTATAAGTTGCTGAAAAATGAGACGTGGCCGCTTTGCCTGCTATGGCCGCATTGAGCTGACCTCCCCTATAGGAAATAATCACAACGAGGGAATTTAACGATACCGCCTAAAAATACTAGACTGTGGGCCCTAAAAATTACACGTACAACATTATTATAATTGTGTATTAGAATTATAACATTAAATAAAATTCACCGCGGCGCCATTTTTACTCAGGGTGCCACCTTAATGTCAGGAACATGACATAATTATAAGATACTCGTATCTTCAATATCTCTCTGATGAGAACACCGCGCAGGCAAAAGAGCCTACCACGAAAAATAACCGTGGTTCCTAATCGAAAATGATGTAAATCGAGAGACGAGAAGTAGTATTTCGAATGGCCAATTTGATTTTTTAGACGTTCCCCACGACTTAAAAAATCAAATTGGCAAAATTTTTATAGGCAGGAATAAGCTTCCTCATGAATAGGAAAAAGTTTCTGTTGTTTTGAAGTGAAAACTTCTTTAGCGGCGTTTTGTAATGGGTAAAAAATTTTAAACTCGCGTCAGTCAGGGTCACGTGACCCTGATCAAAAATTCGTAAGACGGATGTAGCGTAGTCAGCCGGCGGCGGAAGTATCCCCCTCTCTTTCTACGGCGTGGCGAAAATGGCGGCGCGTCATTTTGGCGTCCGGCGGGTTGATTTTTCTGAGAGATAAACTGTTAATGTAATATAAATTGTCATGTTTGTGTACGATAGCGCAATAGATAAATATTGTATTCTACCTCATAAATGATAGTACTTTTATACTGATAATTAAAGCAATTCGTGCAAAATTATTCCCTAAAAATTCCAAAATATTAAAAATGCACAACGTTAATATTCAAGTTTTCACTTTTGCCGGCTCTCCTGGAGTGCAACCCGAATCTTATTTATTGCATGATAAAATAAAAAATTAAAAAACATAACTACGTCTTCGGAAAAGTACGGGAATAACAGCAGAATGGAGATTATTTCTTAGCCACCACCTGCCATTACCACAACATGTATTAAAAAAGTCAGAAATGTCAAAATTATGTCAAAACATCTTATAAACATGTGGTTGTTTCTTAGGAATAATTTTCATTCTGCTGTTATTCCCGCACTTTTTAATTCGAAGACGAAGTTACGTTATTTTTTTATTTTTTCACGCAACCAAAAATCCTGAAACTTTTTCCTATTAATAAGGGAGCTTATTCCTATCTACAAAAAAGATCTAATTTGACATAGACTTATAATATTAAGCACAATTTTTTTTAAACATTTCCTAATGTCGTTCGATTATCATGGTTCTGTTTTCGTATTGGTACCTACTTTTTTCATAAAAAGTCTCATGGATCACTGAATGTTCGGTATTTCAGCCTTTTCGCGTAACACGATCCGTGAATCAGACAATACCGACACCCAATATACTTTTACCGTATTGTGTGTTCCATTTCATTGTCAATGTGAACAGACTGACGTTGTTGTCTAATAAATTCGAAGTATTGGAGATTTATATACGGAAAATCCGATCGGGTATATCATAAAAATTTGAGCAGTCTTTTGCTTTAGTTGTTTCTTGACCACGGTCCCTGGAAAGGTAACGATACGTCGGAAAACCCAAAAAATCAACAAATCGAAACTAAATAAGTCTAAAGTAACATCTGAATTAAACCAATTTACGCGCTGTAATCCGTAAAAACTGTTTCATTTCTAATATACGGAAGTTGTTTATTATGTTTACTTCTACATTGTGTAAACTTACATGATTATGTTTGATCCTACTTGATTCTTCGTGCCTACCATCCTATCAAAATCTGTCAAATCCAATGTTAGTACTGTTGTGCTAATAGGCGACCTGAGTGGTGCAGTGGTCGACATCCCGGTCTACCACGCTAGAGGTCCCGGGTTCGATTCCCGGCCGGGCAGATATTGAAATGATGAATATTAATTTCTGTGAACATCTGGGTGTTACAATACTTATACAATGATATACAGGGTTTGACCGAGCGAGCACGAAGTGCGAGCGAAGCGTCTCTGCTTCAGCTTGGGCAAAAAATCTTTCGTATGTCCTTCCGGCGGCTGTCCGTTTGTTTTCCTCTACAGGCCGCATTTCTCAACCGATTCTCTTGAAAATTTGTGAACAGGTTCGAAAATGAAATAAAAAAATTTTGTCGGGCCAGTTTTTTGAAATTTTTCAAAATGGCGGAGATATGTAAAAAAAACCTGTTTCAGTCCGACTTTCCAGCGCTTTTTTTTCCTCTACAGGTCGCATTTCTTAACCGTTTCTCGTGAAATTTTTTGAGCAGGTTTGATAATTATATAGAATTTTTCAGTCGGTCCAGTTTTTCGAAATTTTTCGAAATGACGATGATATGTAAAAAAGACATATTCCAACAATTTTGAAAAATGATCAAAAATATAACAAACCTTTTTTGTTAGCGGTGCAAAGCGGTGCAATTATTATTATTATTATTTAAAAAAGTAAATTTTGTTTTTTATTTTTAATAGATTCAAAATTTGAAAATAAATAAGGTTGTGACTTTGTGACAGAACCACATGCGTATTTTTTTACTCATGTGGTCTACAGCTCACGGAGCCACTCAAATATATATGAATTTTTTAAACCACTAATTTGTAAAACACCAACAACCTCGCAGGAGTAGATTACTAGCATCATAAACAACAACATTTGTTCTACGACTTTTCCGGACAAAAAATATTCGACTTTCCATACAAATTTCCGAACAGCTGATCGAGTTTTGTATGAAAAGTCAATTGTTTTTTGTCTGTTTTCGGAAAAGTCGTAGAACAAATATTGTTGTTTATGATGTTACTTATATTCCTGTGAGGTTGTTGGTGTTTTACAAATAACCTAAATTAAAATATATATATATATATATATATATATATATATATATATGTAGTATATCAGTTGTCATATTACAAGCTTTGCTCAGTTTGGGGCCAAAGAGAATGTAAATCACTACGTGTTTGGGACTAGATGGTGCCGTGTTAAATTGTCCAAGCATTTATAAAAAAATATATACATAGTCAGAGGCAAAGACTATTGTTCTGGCTTCATAGAGCCACTTGAACTTTTAATTCGGTTCCGTAGTCAATGAGTTGATCGACCATTACTCGTCAATATCTAAAGCCTACCTAGCATTGATAGCTTATCTTTTAACTTCATTATAGTAATATGTAGGTACTATTATCCTGAATTTTTAAACGTATCCAAAAGAAACCGTTTTCCTGGTAGAGGGGGGGACACTTGACTCTGACAAAATGTTGCACTTTAAAACTTAATATTTCGCAAACGGATTGCTAAATATAAAAGAATTTTCTCAAACCTACAATATTTTAAAAGACATATTTAGCGCCACCGCACATTATGAAATAGACCAGATAAAACAAATCATCCTCACTTATGTAGGGAAGGTACCCTAAAAAAAACACATTTTTTAAGATTTTCATCTAGCCCTAAAGGCCTCTGAGCTAAGCCGCAGACAGACGGACAGATAGACATGGCGAAAAAAAAGTCAAAGTTATAAATATCTTTATTCAAATAAACTTAGTAATTAAGCGCTTTTGAATTGTCTATATTTACCTACCACCCGTTCCAGACTTTTTTGATTGACAAGAAGAACGGGCATAAGAAACTTATCAGCTTTGACAGAAATGATATTTACATTAACAAACTTTACCAAATACAAAATGGTTATTAACAACAAAAGACCTTTTACTAGCAAGTTATGACGTGTTACATCATTTCCACGCATTTTGATCTTTCAGATAATCGTCTTACTTTATAATTACCATTTACCCATGAGCGTCTTTTTAACATGATTTTTAAATTAATGCAAAAGTAGATCAACTACTTGATGTGGAACTTTATTGATCAAGGTTATGCCTTTCCCCATAAATGAACCTCTAGTTTTTGCAAGCCTAAATCTTGGAACAGCAAGTTTATCTTTATTCCTTGTATTAATATGGTAATTATCGCTGGGGAGCTCGGTGGCGCAGTGGTTTAGCGCCTGGCCCAGCGATTGCGGAGGTTAAGCAACGTTCGCAAGGGTCAGTCATGGGATGGGTGACCAAAAATTTATTATCTCGAGCTCCTCCGTGCTTCGGAAGGCACGTTAAGCCGTTGGTCCCGGCTGTATTTGCAGTCGTTAACACCCACCAATCCGCATTGGGCCCGCGTGGTGGGTTATGGCCCGTCCTCCTTATCCACCCATAAGGAAGGCCTGTGCCCCAGCAGTGGGGACATTAAAATGGCTGATGATGATGAATTATCGCTGTTCTTTAAACTTTAAGGGTTCCTTGTTAACTTGACTACGGAACCTTAAAACAGACTACGGAACCTTAAAACATAAATACCTACTATGCATCGATCGTGGTTTTCATCATCACAGCCAGTGGTTTTATGTATCTCTTAATCCATAAAAACGCCATCCAGCTTAAAATTTATATCCACTTCACTGCGTTAAGGCATTTCACACATGCTTGGTACTAAACATCAATATCAGATAATCTCAAATGTGTCAGGAAATATCTTTGAAGTTGTGCGTGGAATTCCTCGATGCGGGCTCTTTAACCTTTCAGACGAGGAGGTAAAGGATTTCTATTCTTTGTCCTTTAGTGGCACAGTCAAGTATTATAAGAACGTTAGTCATATAAGCTAGACTTCGCGCGGGAAAAGCATTGTTAGTAAATGTTACTGAAAAGCTTTTCTATCAAAAAGGCGGCAAAATTGTAAAAGTTTTGTTAATTTTTATTTGCCACACTTAAGGACCATATGCGTCAACTAGCGCCGCCAATTTATTCCTTCTGTAAGTTTTAAAATCCATTTAAACCAAAAGTGGCCACTGTCGTTTCAAATGCATTTTAAAACTAAGTAGTATAAAGAATGGAAAATATTGAAGAGTTATTCAAAAATTCACAGATCTCGTGACTTTCACGACCTTTTAGTACATTGAAAATAAATTTATTGAATTTCATAAAAAATATATTCCTTTGTTTGAATTAGTACTTACAATACTTTGAAATCGCAGCAAAGCCATGAACAATTTTGGATCTACTTTTCTGTAAATCGTGTGTATAAAATTAATATAAAAATATTTCATTGATATAAACATTACTATTTTATTGAAAGGTAGTACTACTATAACCTAAAATACCTATATGAAAATCTCTAAGATTTATTTTGAAGCCCTCGGCTTCAACACGTCAAACCTACATAACAACTCAGCGACGCGACGCGAATCTAAAGAGCGCGCTTCCCGAAAATACGCCAACACGCTACATAATTGTAGCCCTTGTTGATACGCGTCTTTTAAGGCTTCAACCATTCATGTAGCCTTAAAACTTATATACGACACCAAGGTGATGTCGCACTCTGAGCGAAAATGGGGGCTAAACTGAAGCGATCGAAAAAACGTTTTCAATGTTAAAGGTTAAGCTACAGGACAAACCCTTAAGCCGATCGTCTTATTGTAGCTGACGTTCAGAGGAATTTTTCTCAAAATTTTGGCATTCTTTGTTTCCAAAATATCGTGCCCCAAAATCAAAAAATTGGAAAAAAAAATAGTTTTTTTTCCACTATTTCACCCATTTTTTTTTCGTTTTTTATTTTCTCGAATAATTCTTTTTGCACCTTGCAGCTCTCGTGAGTACGCGTCTTTTGGGTCTTTTTTGAATATCATATCTTCACAACCCTCTGTGATTTATGGGGATCGCACTTTTTCGTGAAATCGGAGCCTATAGCAGATTCGATAATTGAACAGATTTTTCGATGATTCAGTTTTTCAATGAGTCATCGAAGGCAGGTACACGGCGGCGGCGGCGAGCGAAAGAAAAGACATTTTGAAAGTCCAAAATATTAGAGACTATTTAAGAGGGCATGATTGTTTCCTTTTTACACGACTGCCCAAAGCAAAAAGAGTGTATATGTGTTCAGGGTTCATGTATGTAGGTATGTGAGTTTCTTTATTCCACCATAACTTCTAAATGCCTGAACTGATTTGGATAAATGGGGTATCGTTAGAATTATTACAGCAAATTTACACCATCATAGTGACACCGGCTATATTTTTTTTAGAAAAAATCAATATGGCGACTGTACGACGCCATTTTCAAATGAGAAAAAAAAATCTTCTATTATTACAATATGGGCATCAAATGAAAGGCCTTGATGAGCACATTCCAAAACTATACAATATGTCAATAAAATGTGTGAAATAAAAATAAATAAATTTAAAAAATATTAAAAACACGACTGCCCTGCCAAAAACGAACTAAAAAGTTAAACAACAAGTGTCATTGCAGTCGGGGGACCTCTTTGATTAAAAATTGTTCCACAAAACAGTCCCCCGACTGCAATGACACAAGTGTTGTAGTGTTTTTAATATTTTTTAAATTTATTAATTTTTTTTTTTTTTTTTTAATATTAACCTTGTAATTATTCTAAAATATTAACTTGGTTTACGGCTTTGAAGCCGCGTTGTTCTGTTTTCATATTTGGATTCTCAAGATTCCTTTTAAGTACATAATTATAACACACATTTCACGCACTACGTTGCGGGTGATATGTTTTGTAAAAACGCATGACGCATCGAGGTGCGCGACAGAAAGTTTTCCACCCTAAAACCTTTAAATAGCCTCAAACTTACTTCTACTATATATAATACAATGCGAATGTACAACTGAAATGATTAACTTCACAATGCTTGCGGTACAAACCGATCAGTCTGTAAAATTTTATCTTTTACCATCGATATAATATGTACTACGTAGTACATTTAACTCGATGTTTTTTACATACATTGTCGGGAGTTGCAGTGGATCACTGTGTTTATTGTCAATTTAATCAAATTGTACCTGAAAAAGCAACATTTTTAATGTAATGAACAAGCACAGATCTTTTTGTTGATTTTCCTATTAAGCCAACATAGAGCGGCGGTAATCATAAAAAAGACGCTTAGAAAACACTTTTCGTACAAGTCATCTCGGAAATATGAAAATTTGGTATCGATGCATTCAGTACGATGCCCTGATCACAAATATATAAGATGACAAGTGCGAAAGTGGTGGGGGTAGAAACTGTGACGTCATAAAGTTTTCAGTACAAAGAAATTTTTTTTTCATACCATGTGGTATATCAAATGAAAGGGCTTTGTGAGTAGATTGCGAATATATAACACACTATAACATTTTCACTACTTGGTCTAACAAATTATTAGCAAACGTCGAAAAATTTCGCAATTCAGAGTCGACATTGAACAGGTCTAGATTGAAAACGACTGAATTGATTTTTACAAAATACATAACAAATAACTCTGCACATACTCTTTTCGAATGTCTAAAGGTAATTGACCAAAGATATTTAAAAATAAGAAAAGTTCATCAGTTTTAATAACAGCATAATTTTCTGCTTTTTCTAAATTCTCAGATTCCTTTAATAATTAATAAAAAAATAAATAAATAAACTTTCGTATGTTTACCCTCACTTGTCCTGTTTAGTAAACAGTATTTGACAGTTTCCATGCTTATTTTAAATTTAAATCACTATTAAACATTGTGTTAACAATTTCTTTGGTATTAAATGCGTGGAAAACCATTTGTTGAATTTTATACATGATTATTTCAAAAAATAATTGAGTGATGTTTGTTTACCAAATAGGACAAGTAAGGATAACTAAAAGTAATGACAAATACACATGGAAAACACACATAGTTGCTCGGAGACCTAAATAACCTGACGAAACTCAATAGGCAAAAGTTATTTACAAAAAAATCTAAACAATACACAAAAATCACATTCTTTCTAATGGGTGTAAAAGGGGCTTAACGGGTGTAAATAATCATTCATAAAATACAACAAATGTTTTACCACGCATAGAATACCAAAAATATTGTAAATTGTTAATAATATTTGATTTAATAAGACAACATATTTTAAAATAGTGATTAAGTTTGAAAGAAGTATCTAAAGTGTCAAAATTTGCTTATTTAAACCTTTGTCTGTTTATCCTAATTTGTTCTAGTAAGGATAAACATACGAAAGTTTTTTTTTTTTTTTTTATTAATTATTAAGGGAATCTGAGAATTTAGAAAAAGCAGAAAATTATGCTGTTATTAAAATTGATGTTATTTTCGTATTTTTAAATATCTTTGGTCAATTACCTTTAGACATTCGAAAAGAGTATGTGCAGAGTTATTTGTTATGTATTTTGTAAAAATCAATTTAGTCTTTTTCAATCTAGACCTGTTCAATGGCGCCTCTGAATTGCGAAATTTTTCTACATTTGCTAATAATTTGTTAGACCAAGTAGTGAGAATGTTATAGTGTGTTATATATTCGCAATCTACTCACAAAGCCCTTTCATTTGATATACCACATGGTATGAAAAAAAAATTTCTTTGTACTGAAAACTTTATGACGTCACAGTTTCTACCCCCACCATTTTCGCGCTTGTCATCATATATATTTGTGATCAGGGCATCGTACTGAATGCATCGATACCACATTTTCGTATTTCCGTGATGACTTGTGCGAAAACTAACCTCAAACCGTGTTTTACCGCCCTACTAACACGGGATTACTTACATCAATTCCTCCACGCGGCTCGGGAGTGCTTACACAAGTTGGCTGTCGTTTATTACCCACATGCTCGCATAACAAAGTATTTGATTGTAAGCTTTACCTCAAAAATTGCTTCGAGAAAACTTGCTTCACAAATTGCACCTTATAGAAATAAGGCGACAGATATTTATTGAAAACTTTCTTGTGCCGTTTTCTTGGTGACTTAAAACGAAAAAAAACCAAGGGCTATATAACCCATGATCAAGCCGCAAATAGTCAAATAGTCGCACGATATAATCAACGACAAAACATGTCATCTTTCAAGATATTTCGGCATTATAAAAAAAACCGGTCAAGAGCGAGTCGGACTCGCGCACCGAGGGTTCCGTACAATCATAAATATATTTGGATATGTTACTTTAGTACAGTCTTTAAAAAACTTTTTTAACAAAAAAGAAAAACCTCCTTCAAAAAACCTGAAACAAAAACAGCTTCAAAATTAAATACCTCTAAAAAAGCGAGAAATAATATTCAAATCATTAGTTACGCATAACATTATTAATAAAACACGTCTATTGAAGTCGGGTGGGGCTGGAAGACAAGTAATTTTTTTTTATATTTCTGAAAGCCCCACCCGACTTCATTAGACGTGTTTTATTAATAATGTTATGCGTAACTAATGATTTGAATATTATTTCTCGCTTTTTTAGAGGTATTTAATTTTGAAGCTGTTTTTGTTTCAGGTTTTTTGAAGGAGGTTTTTCTTTTTTGTTAAAAAAGTTTTTATTTTCAACTTTTTAGTGGCAGGTATGTAAACATGTAAATATTTTTTAACTTTATAAAATATTTTCAATGGTAAAATGCCCACAACTCAAATTCCCAATTTACGCTGTTTGTTTTTGAGGAGTTCCATCGTGTCTTCGTAGTCCAAGTCTAGTCCAGAACCTAACATTGCAGACCATGGTTTGGTTTGTTTTGGATTGTCATAAAATCCAAATCACTTTACATATACTATTTGAATTTGAGGAGTTCCTTTGTGTATCTTCGAAGTTCAAAGTCCAATACCGATGAAATTAAAATGTGACTACTTTTGAAGTATATTCTTTCAAACAAAAAAAGAATCATCTAAATCGGTACATAAACAAAGATGTTATGTTCGAAAATCCGTAAAAACACGTCTGATGGCAAGCTAAATAATTGTCATTTTTCAGGATTATGAAAAAACTACCAGCCAGATCTCTGTAATTTTTTTATGGGACCACACACGAACTATGTTCTTTAAGATAAAAAAATAATTGTATAAATCGGTTAACAACTGACGAAGTTATGGTAAAACATACATAAAAAAAAAAAATAAAAAAAAAAATACCGACGACTTGAGAACCTCCTCCTTTTTTTGAAGTCGGTTAAAAAGTAGGATAAACGGCAGTGGAAGGGCGAACAGGCGGACAGTTACAAATCTAAACCACAGCTGCTTATGGTGACTAAAAAACGTTTCAGCCACTCCACATTGCAAACTCTTGTTCTTCGTTTATTCGTATGGAAAATAGTAGGTAATTATATTAGAACCAGCCACCAATTATTATTGTAGTATTAGGTTGCGCCATCTCTTGACCGATAGGGGAACTATTTTTTTTTTCTTAGGTCAGCATTCTTAGGTCAGCGCCATCTGTTGACTGGTAGTGAAAATAAGAATTTATGTTTGTTTTTTGAATTTATAAATAAGTGTGTTATATTGAGACATCGTTTTATTTTTCCTGTAATCTTTACATAAACTACTATCACATAGAATTATTTCAGATTTTTCTCTTTGCAAACTTCGGAGATAAGGGGGGGGGAACGGTATTTTTTTTATATTTTTCATCATAAGTCGAAAACTATGCGGCCTAAAAAAAAGATTTTTTTTTTAAATGTGCAAACAGCGCTCTTTCAGATGATACCTCACATGCCCTAGTCACCTCACTTAAAATTTTTAAGACCCCTTTTTAGTCCCTGTTGTAAAAAAATTTTTTTTTATTTCTTTCTTATTTGAAAAATGGTTGGTCCTAAACTATTTCAAATTTCAAGTTGATACCATTAGTAGTTCTCGAGATATCCAGCTGTGACAGACAGACAGACTGAGTCACACCATAAGGGTTCCTTTTTTACCATTTTGGTACGGAACCCTTAAAACGAAAATCAAAAGTGCAAGCTGATAGTAAAATACTATGAAAATCATAGAAAACAATACTTTCTTAGAATCCACATAAGTATGAGATTACATTTAAAGTTATGAAGCTTTTCAACGTCCGGTAAAATTAATTAATTCTTGCTTCTTTTATATTTGCTCAGCTTATACGCTTTTTGATTGGTTGGAAAACTTTGTATTTTATCTTTATTCCTTTAGATAAGTTAGTTTTTTCTACTCTTTTTCATGATTAGAACACAAATACCTCGCACCTTCTCATTTCCATGAGATCTTTTATTTTCTCACTAAACCACTGGTGTAAAAAAAAAATGTGAGAAGGAGCTTTATTATAGCCATCGCCGTCCATATTATCTTACAGAAGTAATTTAGCTTCTTTGTATAAAAATAATAAAAAAATCTCTATAAAATCTAATCTAACAATTTATTAAAATGTTATAACGGTGATAACAGTTTCGTGTATTTATTATTATTATTATTACGAATGAGCATTACTGGCCACCTCTGGTGTTAGAGTTTATCAAGCCGCCTGTAAGGCCTCTAACTTGGCTTAACGACTGTTATCAGATGACAACAGCCGGGACCGACGGTTTAACGTGCCCTCCGAAGCACAGAAGTGCTCAGTTGTAATCCGACACCTGATCGGACCGAGCGTTGCTTAACAAACTTGATCGAGTACGATCAGTCTGTCAAGTTCCGCCATGAGCGCTTATTAATAAAACAATTTATTTTTTCATATAAGTTGAATAAATTATTGATTTAAGAAAACTTTAAAACACCTCACCAAAATTTCAAGTTTTAGCTTAAGACGCGTAGCGACATACGTCCAACCATATTTTTAGGGTTCCGTACCCAAAGGGTAAAAACGGGACCCTATTACTAAGACTCCGCTGTCCGTCTGTCTGTCATGAACCGTGATAGCTAGAAATTTTCACAGATGATGTATTTCTGTTGCCGCTATAACAACAAATACTAAAAACAATAAAATTAATATTAAAGGGGGGCTCCCATACAACAAACGTGATTTTTTGATGTTTTTTGCTCGATATTAATAAAAACAATAGGTAGACAGTTGAAATTTTCACAGATGATGTATTTTTGTTGCCGCTATAACAAAAAATACTAAAACAGAATAAAATTAATATTTAAGAGGGGCTCCCATACAACAAACGTATTTTTTTTGCCGTTTTTAGGGTTCCGTACCCAAAGGGTAAAAACGGGACCCTATTACTAAGACTCCGCTGTCCGTCTGTCTGTCACCAGGCTGTATCTCATGAACCGTGATAGCTAGAAAGTTGAAATTTTCACAGATTATGTATTTCTATTGCCGCTATAGCAACAAATACTAAAAACAGAATAAAATTAATATTTAAGGGGGGCTCCCATACAACAAACGTGATTTTTTTGCCATTTTTTGTTCGATATTAATAACGACAACTGGTAGACAATTAAAATTTTCACAGATGATGTATTTTTGTTGCCGCTATAATAACGAATACTAAAAACAATAAAAAATAATATTTAAGGGGGGCTCCCATACAACAAACGTAATTTTTTTGCCGGTTTTTGGTACGGAACCCTTTGTGCGCGAGTCCAACTCGCACTTGGCAGGTTTTTTTATTGATTCATATTAGATTATCATGTGCATTTTACCCAGTAGCTGTAAGATTATTCAAAATTATATTTTTATTTGAAGTCAAATAGAAAATCCTGAAAAGTGTTACAAATGCTATTCATTTAACAATGTACAAATGAAGTGACTAACTTCAGGTCGCTTGTGGTACAAAACGAGCTTTCCTCCGTCGCGTCGCCGTGTATGATAGTCTCAAAAAATGTAAAATTTACTCTTTGCCATACATTCTCGAGTGAGGACAGGATCAAATTCAATGGGACTAGTGGCACACCCCGGGCACCACACAAGCGTCGCGTTTCAACTACCTATTACACAGACGCTACACAGTGACGTTTGTGCACACGTGCAACTGTGTGCGTGCTATTGAATGAGCACACGGACCGACACACGGACGGGCGGACGGGCGCCGGTGGGGTGAGGTAATTGATTGTGGAGCGGGGCGGAGAGTTTCCTTTCTGTACAGCAGTACTTATATCAATTCTGTTCTAGTGAGACAGCATTGTCAATTTAATCGTATTGTATTTATAATTCAATAATCAATATATCACCTCTTGTTACAGCGATGCTTATCAACGCTGGACCTCACATCGCTGGGAGTGGGGTCCTGTGTTGGGACCGGCATGTACCTCGTGGCAGGCATGGTGGCCCGGAAGTTCGCGGGCCCAGGAGTGGTCATAAGCTTCATCATCGCGGCTCTGGCCAGCATCTTCTCTGGTAAGTCTATACCCTTAGCGTGAACATCTCATTACAAATTTATAGCGCTAATAACTTGTTTTTTTTTTCAAAATTCAAGTTATATCCACGACAGGTGGAACGGTCTCCCAGGTGGGATGGCCAGGTGGCAAAGGTGGAATAGGCGGTTTTTTTATATGTAGGATCTAATTTTTTTGCCAGAAGAGGAACATTAGTTAATTCTAAATAATGTATTTAGAATTTTAAATTTTAAACTTTAGCTGCGTTTATCTTGCTGTATCCGAATGATACAAATAATATCTTTATATATTTTTGTATGTACCGCCAAAAAGCGAATTGAGATATCCAATAGACAAAACTAATCTATTGTTTTTTTTTCACGTGCGTTTTTTTGTATAAGATGCACATGTTCGCGTTATGGGAATGAATGTTTTTCGGTTGAAACTTTAATGATAAAAACGCAGATGGTGACGCAAAGACAGTAAAAAAATCATCATTATAGTTCACTGCAGCAGGACGTGGGCTTCGCCCGTGGACACGACACCCACTGCTGGGTATAGGATCCCACAAAGATCGGTTCTGGGCTGCCCGCATCCAGCGGCTTTCCACGATTTTCAGAGACAAAACTTTATAAGTTCTATAAAGTGTATGGAACTTAAGTGTTGTCTCTGAAAATAGTGAAAAATAGTGAAAAGTGTGTATAGTAACACCACCCACAAAAATTATTATGACATGTTTGTATGTGTGTATAATTATTTTTCCACATACTAATCATGATCTGTCCGGCTAAAAAACCTATGTAATCAATAGTCCACATTTCATATTCCCTACTTCGTATCATGACTAAATCGCATAATGACATAGTAGTTAAATGCCTACTTTATCAATGGTAGCAAAGTTAACTAAAATATCCTAAAATAACCACTTCAAAGTTAAATGTTCTGTAAAAAAATCCCACCGTAAATATTGAAAAATGTTTTATCAGTTCTCCAATATTTGCGAGGGATAACTAAATTGGTATATTCTGATATTTGTGAATAAACAACAACGCCCACTCTTTGGAAAACTTGGAAAACCCTCAAAAATAGCCATATAATTTTAAAAAGAAAACATTCAAAAATTGTTTTGCCGAACGTTTATTGCTTATAGGTATTTCATCTATTTCTCTTCAATTCTTTCAAGTGGTATAGTCGAGTCCAGAGATACCGAATACCAAACCGATAAATGAATTAGTTTTTGAACAGTTGTTGGAAAAATTTTACAATTCCACGAAATAAATACCCACACAACATCGCTTTCAATTATTGGAAAATTACCGAAAAACGAACGAATTGGTTCTATTTAGTGCTGCAATTAGTTCTATACTGGCTAATTTATTTAACAGGCTGTATTATTTTTTATTGGTTTCAAATTAATGATAAATCTTTTGTAAGCTTAAACAGTACGCGTTTTGATGATTGTAGAATCAAAAATACATACATCTTTATTTTAATTTAAAAAAATATTAAGATAATGTATTTGTTTTTGAAAAAAAATTACGTTTTGCAAGGGTCAATTTAGCAGGTGACTTGCTGATCGATTATTAATCCAGCAGTCAGATCCCCTATTTTACCCCCTTAAAGGTAAAATTTCCAAAAATTCTTACTTAGTGGATGCATACACTGTATCTATCTATGTGCAAAATTTCAAGTCTCTACGTTCAGCGGTTTTGGCTGTGCGTTGATATATCAGTCAGTAAGTCAGTCAGGGCTTTGAATTTTATATATTTGAAGACTAGTGACCGCCCGCGACTTCGTCTTCGTGGAAAGTTTTTTGCTATCACTCAGAACAGTACTTTTTTCTGGTTAAAAGGCACCTTATGTCCATCTCTGTACTCCTGAGAAAGTGTATGCAAAAATTCATGATTATTGGTTCAGTAGTTAAGACGTGAAGGCGTAACAAACAAACAAAACAAAAATCGGCCAAGTGCGTGTCGGGCCACGCGCCGTAGGGTTCCGTAGTTACCTTATACCATACCATATTTAATACCACCTATAATTTTTCGTCTGTAAAAATAACTTTGTTTTTCACAGTGTTGGTATGAATGACAAAGTTATATTTGCGGTTTTGGAAAATGTGCTATATCTCAAAAACTAATTACTATATTTCGTTCAAACCAATTTTGGTTGAAAGTGTTTATTAAGGTCTACAGTATATATTTTTTTTAGATTTTTCACTTTCTTATTTCAAAAGTTAAAGGGGGGGGGTACACACATTTTACCACTTTGGCGGTGAATATGTTTCAAACGGTTGACTTTGAGAAAAAGTTGTCTTAGGAACCTTAATGTCATTTTTAAAGACCTATCTATAGACACCCAACACGTGTTGGTTTGAAGAAAAAAAAATTTTTCAGTTTCAGTTCCATGTATGGGGAGCCCCCCTTAATCTTTTATTTTTCTTATTTTTGTATTAAATTCGTTAAGCGGTTAACAGAATACATCTACCTACCAAGTTTCAACTGTGTAGTCTTAATACTTTCGGAATAAAGTGGCTGTGACATACGGACAGACAGACAGACAGACAGACAGACAGACAGACAGACAGACAGACGGACAGACAGACAGACAGACAGACATGACGAATCTATAAGGGTTCCGTTTTTTGCCATTTTGGCTACGGAACCCTAAAAAACGGACTTTCGCATTTATAATATTAGTAAGGATACGTTCAAACGATAACGCAAGACTCGCCCTCAACCCGAACTCAACTCGAACTCAACTCAACCGGAGCCCACTCCTTGAAATACAGCGCTTACAATTTTGAGTTTTATAACACATTAATAAGCTCTGTTATATTTTGTCGATGCAACTGCACACGCCTCGCCCTCAACCCGAACTCAACTCAAACTCAACCCGAACACAACCCGAAATTAACTCAACCTCAACCCGAACTCACCTCAAACTCACCTGAACATTACACAAGAGCTTATTAATGTGTCATAAGACTCAAAATTGTAAGCGATGTATTTCAAGGTGGGCTGCGGTTGAGGTGAGTTTGAGTTAAGTTCGGGTTGAGGTCGGGTCGTGAGTTATCGTTTGAACGCAGCCTTAGGATATCCTGTTTTTACTCTTTCGTCAACTACTTGCGAATTTATAAATTAGTGGAATTGGGAGCCACGGTTTTAAGTAATATTCTATTCAATTGTCCTCAGGAGCGTGCTATGCAGAATTCGGTGTGAGAGTGCCGAATACGACCGGTTCAGCATACATGTACTCTTACGTTACCGTTGGAGAGTTCATTGCATTCGTCATCGGCTGGAACATGGTGCTGGAATATCTGGTAAGAGATCGTCCTTCAGAACGCGACAACACGATCATCGCAAGTTCGCGCGAATAAAAAACACGCAATGGTCGCGTCGTTTACTCTTTGATCGCATATCGCGTTCTACACTCTGCGTCAGAGAATTCGCACCTTTTAAAAAATTTCTTCAAAGTTAATTTAATCCTATATAATTTAATAGTAAGTGTTGTTATATACTTTACCCCTTCGGACAGTCTCTAGAAACCGTTGGAATACTCATCAAACAGAATCAATTACTGAGATTTAGTTTCCGAGTAACATTACCTCATTTTTTACAATATTTGAGCAACTTCATAGGCAATAGTGAGGAGCTCGGTGGCGCAGTGGTTTAGCGCCTGGCCTAGCGATTGCGTAAGTTAAGCAACGTTCGCAAGGGTCGGTCATGGGATGGGTGACCAAAAATTTACTATCGCGAACTCCTCCGTGCTTCGGAAGGCACGTTAAGCCGTTGGTCCCGGCTGCATTTTGCAGTCGTTAATACCCACCAATCCGCATTGGGCCCGCGTGGTGGGTTATGGCCCGTCCTCCTTATCCACCCATAAGGAAGGCCTGTGCCCCAGCAGTGGGGACATCAAAAATGGCTGATGGACAATAGGCAATAGTATCCATCTTGGGTATTCCTTTTTTTAACTGAACTGTTGAAGTGTGTTTTCTCCATCATCTCAATAGCGAATTTATCCACATTTCCTGAATTGACCCCTTTTATTTTCCTTTTATGGCGGCGCGAGCAAATTATGGTAACTGTTATGTTTATTAAACCAAACAATTATTAATTGGAAGCTCATTAAATGTACTTTCAATAGATACCAACATTTACACAATAAAAGTTTAGCTAGCAATATCAGGTGGCCAAGTCTTAACTTATTTTCGAAGAGGTGAGATTTTTCTGACGTCGAGTGTATTAGGAATCATCCTAAGACCAACTGAACATTAAATAATTTTTCGATATATTTGAACATATTCAGCGGCAGCTTTTAAACTTAGGTATAATAATTCTAGTATAGGATTATTCTTTTTGAAGGTATATTTAATCATTCTTTTATTATTGTCATTCATCAAATCTAGAAACAACAACTGTGAACTAAAACACAACTAACAAAAAACAACTGAACTAAACTAGAAGCTGAAAAATTCAAAAGTTGATATTTTAAAAAATATGCGTAGGCTAAAAAGCGTTTTTACAAAAAACTGACTAAATACGAGACTAAAGCCAAATCTTCTCTATCCGTTCTTTTTCATTGTTGCAAAAAAAAATTAATAAATCAAATTTCCAACATATTGTTAACGTAATTATATTCTGCATATTTTGCTAACATAAGTGTTGAAAGGTCTTGACAACTGGTATGAATTTCATATATCCATTTAAAGAGCAAACAAGGCGAATTCTAACTTATAATCACAGTAAAGGGTGCAAAATCGCGTAAAGAGATTTCGCAGCTCATCTGTAAAGTGCTTTTAAACAGAGTACTTAGCTAAGAAACCTTGTATTAGCCAAGGCTGGTATAACGAAGCTGGTCCTAAAGCTAAATTAATAATGAATGGGAAGGTTTGGGAGCTTAATCAATTTAAAAGTACTTACTTTATGCCAGGTAGTTCACGAAATTTACTCTTTCACAATCTCTTTAGAATATGATTGATTTATTATTACTAGAAAGACGAATTTAATGATTTCTGGAATATTAAATATCTACTCGGCTATTGGCTCCGTGCACGCTTTTAGCGCCACCTAGCGTGTTGCAACTTTGTTGGCTCTGACCTGACCGTTTTGACGTTTTGATATGTAATGGCGGCATTGTAACAAAATTTAAAAAAATACTATACATATTATGTTATTAATGTAAATTTCAAAATTACTATGATTTGGGTGGACAAAGTGTTGTGAAATCATTTTTGGTCATTTAAATTAAATATGGCAAGTAAGATCTATTCAAAAAGAGTGTTTTATTTTGGTTATATCAGGGTTTGTTTACTTCTTTTTTAGTTGTAGATTTTGTGGATAAAGCTACTTTAATAATTTTACTAAGTGATGATAAACATATATGATTATTCCTGTTTCACTAGTAATAAATTAAATATCGTTTTCAAGCAGATTACAGAGCCTTCCTCATTTCTACTTTTTGCCACCATGAGCGCTGCGATCGATTTATTATACCTTCGCACCCTCCCAATAGACTAGTTGACAAAATTTGGAAAATAGTTTAAAAAATAAGTTTGGTATCCATTTTACCCCAAAAATATATTATTTTAAGAAAAATAAGTCATTTTACCTATGACTTTTGCGTTTTAAGAAATGAACTCAAAATGACATCGAAAAAGGCCAAAACTGTCATGGCGTACACACACACAGACACTCTGTTCACTTATCGAAAATGACAGCGAAAATGACAGCAACAACAAATGTTTCGCGAGGCGTGACGTCACGCGTCTCTGATTGGTGTTCAATGTCACGTGATTAAATGGCCAATTTTGCCGATTTTATTTTCCGTAAATATTGGTAATCTTTATTTATTTTAATGAAAAAAGTGTTTTTTTTTGGTTACTATTTAACATGATTAATCATTAGAAACCTTATGTTAGCCGATTTATTCGTAGTGGAAACAAGCCTATTGTGTTAGGTCAATAAAAAAGCTATTCTTTTTGTAAAAAAAATCATATCACTGTTGTTGAAACTTATGAAATCTGACGATTGGAAGTTAATTTTTATAAGTTTTTTATGGTGATATTTGGCGTTTTTTTACAGACTTAGGTACCAAGCCATTTTGCAATAGGTATTCTTGTTCGGTTTTGTATTTCTTTAATATGTTTGAAAACTGTCAATCACAAAACTAGAGAGTTAGTTTTTTAGGGTTCCGTACCAAAATGGTAAAAAAGGAACCCTTATGGTGTGACTCAGTCTGTCTGTCTGTCACAGCTGGATATCTCGAGAACTACTAATGGTATCAACTTGAAGTTTGGAATAGTTTAAGATGACATTTGCCCAACTATTTTGCAAATAAGAAAGAAATAATAAAATTAATATTTTTTTCACAACAGGGACTGAAAAGGGGTCTTAAAAATTTTAAGTGAAGTGACTAGGGCGTGTGGGGTATCATATGAAAGAGCGCTGTTTGCACATTTTAAAACATTTTTTTCTTTTTTCTTAAGCCGCATAGTTTTCGACTTATGATGAAAAATGTAAAAAAAAATACCGTTCCCCCCCCTTATCTCCGAAGTTTGCAAAGAGAAAAATCTGAAATAATTCTATGTAATAGTAGTTTACGTAAAGATTACAGGAAAAATAAAACGAGGTCTCAATATAACACACTTTTTTAGAAATTCAAAAAACAAACAAGAATTCTTTAGTTTCACTACCCGTCAACAGATGGCGGTGACCTAAGAATGCTGACTTGCGAATTAAAATAGTTCCACTATCGGTCAAGAGATGGCGCAACCTAATACTACAATAATAATTGGTGACTGGTTCTTATATAAATTACCTACTATTTGCCGTACGAATAAACGAAGAATAAGTTCCTACTTAGTAATATAAACAGTTTGCAATGTGGAGCGGCTGAAACGTTTTTCAGTCACCATAAGCAACTGTGGTTAAGATTTGTAAATTAACTGTCCGCCTGTTCGCCCTTCCACCTGTCTGCCGTTTATCCTACTTTTTTAAAGACTGTACTAAAGTAACATATCCAAATATATTTATGATTGTACGGAACCCTCGGTGCGCGAGTCCGACTCGCTCTTGAACGGTTTTTTTTTATTATAGTTTATAGATTATCAATTTATTTATGGTTTATTCATAGCATTGAAAAACTGCAAAATTGGAGGTCACTTTACGATTTTTTTCTATCGAGAAAAGTTTTAGCTATCATGTTTCTGTCAATCACATAACTAAGTAAGTACTATAGTCTACTATGTAAATACCTACATTATTTTTGGGACCGATAAATCAAAATAATACTGTGCGAAATCGTTGCTCATTTATGTATGTTTGTGTTCTCAAATTTTAGCCGAATGTCATATAATGCTGGTGTAATTTTTACACTATGAAAATTGTTTGCAATTAGCACCCACGCCACGGGACATTTTTCGTGGAAGTTTTGTCGTGACGGTAGTCTGTAGACACTACAAAGTATTACATAATAACCCGTTGTTTTTTTATTTGTATGGAAAACTGCAAAGTGACAGCCCTAGACGCAAATAGACTATTGTTTTCGATAATCAATCCCATTAAGGGGCCACAATAGAAAACATGGTTTGCGCGGGCCGTATTGTTTATATAGAAAACGTAAAGCTGTAGCCACAAAAAAAAACATACGACAAGCTAAAGAGATTATTTAGTAGCTACTAGTATTAAATTGCATATAAACCTGACAGATGATCGTAAAAAAATCAGAATATCATCAAAAGCGCTTGTCGCGGGCTATATTTTTAGCGTAAATAATAGCGGAAACGTATTGGATTCTACATCAAAATACACTTTAATGTACCGTGCAGTTGCTCCAATAACTTTTTTTTCAAAAAAGATTATTGTGCTAAAGATAATGATGAAAAAACAACAAAAAACATCGAAAAAGTGCAGAGTGAAGTTATTTTCCATACTCTTTACACGTAAAGAAAAAGACAGACACAAATGATTTCGCATAACGGAGCCTTAATGGGCAAAAGCTAAACACAATTTAGGACTAGGGTTACAACAATGCAGTTCATGAGGAAAAGAAAGAAAATTTTTTTTAGAAAGTGTTTATAAAAACTTTCCGGGCATTATAACGCTTAGATGAGATAGATAAATAGTTTGTGGTCAATTAGTTCTTCTTCTTTGAAATAATACACTTTTAACGGATACTAGCGTGGTGTTATTGAAAGTAATTTGGTGATTCGTTGATATTTAATTAGATTTTTTTAATTTCTCGGCGTTTCGGTAACTTTGTATCTGCTGCCGCACCGCAGTCATGGGGGACTGAAGCCGCAGTTTACCCTCCAGTTTATTACAAAATCATTCAGAAAAAAGAAAGTTTGTAAAAACGTTCAGAAAATAATGGTTTATGTACTGTTTTACGAGTAGGTTCTACTCTTGACGAGTTTTTTGTCGGTTCTGCTTTTTACAAGGTATTGAGAACCGATAGCGTAGCTTATTTGACATTCACAAATGCTTGTGAATAAATTAGACTAGACTGAATATGAACATCAATTCAGTTTAGATGGTTTTTGTGTTATTTATCTTTTAATTTATTTTTCTTTTCATAATTTAAAAAAAAAACACTAAACAGTGTAAACGGCTATGTTGACTGATTTTAAACTTTTATATATAAGGTATTTTAACCCCATAGTTTTTGCCCACAGATTGGAACCAGCGCCTGCGCAAGAGCTCTTAGCGCTTGTTTCGACTCACTCTGCAACGGTGCCATTACACGCAAACTGGCATCTGCTATTGGAACTGTTTATGGTAAGTTGAATAGGCATAATGGATATTTTTTTATTTTATGTTACATAAATGACCTTTAAAAAAAAGAAACATTGGTAAAAGAATTATTTCGCTAGCGTGAAAACTGCCCGAGATATTACAGTTTGAAATGCTCACAAATTTAACTCACCCAAAAACGCTCCATACTAATAGTGCAGTAGCCCGTAGAACATTTAAATCACCAAAAAGGTTACCGTTTGCCGTTGTGATAAGTTATTGATTACGATATTATAGATACTTTATCCCAAGTTTTACAGATCGCAACCCGCCGTAACCTATATTTGTATATCTCCAAAAATGTTATTTTTTTATTTTTCAAGGTTTACCACATGGTTTAGCTATTGTCGTATTCTACAGCTTTGTTTGATTGCCACTGATAATAGTAAGACTATGGAAAGTGATCATACACAGATTTAAGACCAGATAAAATCCTACCATTTTCATCAGGTCTTAAATCTGTGTATGGCTACTTTTTATAGTCTTACTTTTATCTGTGGCAATCAAACCAGTGAGTAAGTTGAGTGTTGGTTCATTTGCTCGCATCAGTATACTAAGAACACTAAAATTGAAAACTGGATGCTGTATTGACTACGTTGGCTGCTTGGGAACAATTTGCATTCTTTGACTACATATTCAGATATTTTTTCAGCTACTTTAAATTACGCTTCGATTTTTACTCTGTTGTTATTATTTTCGTCACATAAATGTTTTTTTTTACTCAGCCGTCTCTGTGTTCAATAATTAATAACTTTAGGTTTCTTTTAAAATACATAGGCTATTCTATTCAGCTTTCTGAAAAAACTAGTCGTTTTAAATTCCGCCCAGGGTTTGTAGGGATCTAATTGGATTTTCTTGACGCCCTGGTAATAACGGGATGGGGCAGCTTGTTGCCTAACCGGATTACACGATTGCTTTTTAATATAGCGGTCTTTTTATTTTCTTTTTCTACATCTATTCTGTAAAGGGTTCTGAAACAATTAGCTAACTGCCCAAATTATAACTACCAGTGTAATAGTACCAGGATCATTGCCGGAATTTCGCTTCATAAAAAAATATCCGCGATTCCAGTTACTCTTTTTATGTAAATATGTACCTATACGAATAAGAACAGTAAATATATTGATACAAGGCTTATACTATATACAGGGTTATTTGTAAAACACCAACAACCTCGCAGGAGTAGATTACTAACATCATAAACATCAACTTTTGTTCTACGACTTTTCCGAAAACCGATAAAACGTATTTTACATACTATGTCCGAACAGCTGATCGAGTTTTGTATGAAAAGTCGTTGTTTTGTTTGTTTTCCTAGATTGTACTTAATTGTACACTCAGTTTGGGGTTCCTAACAATGTTATTCTAACTTCCCTAAAAAACTTCTCTAAAAGCCCGGGACATAATGTAATAACGAATTACATCGGTGCAACGTGATAAAATTGACTGAGTACCCATCCGTGCGTACCTGGATCAGAGAAACAATTCCGAGCCGTGCTTTGAACACGGTTTGTTGACACACAAACAATCCATACAACCAACAAACCCGGCAGCCTTTAACACGAGCCCTTTGAGTACGGATCACCGGTTAGGTACTGAAATAACAACCAAACAAAACTACAGTACAAACATAGGCTCACCTCAACAACATTCACTGACTAAAAATAAAAAGTAAATAATCCCTGTTTTATACGGGGTCAGTAACATGGCAGTACAGTAACCTTCGATCAAGAATATCCTAAGGGTTCAAAAAAACAACGAAGCAGTTCGAGAAAAGGTAGGTAGTGCACTTGCACTTCGCTTCCTTGTCTTGGCGGGAGCACTACCGTGCTCACAGATAACGCTTCAAGAACTAAAACAGTACGCAAAAATGGCACCCCAAATAGCGTCCCACTATAGCGTACAATCTTGGAGCTTATTTTGTACATAATAACCTCTTATTTTGTACAAACTCACATTTCATATCACTTATTTTGTAAAAAATAAGCTTATTTTGTATAAAAACACATCTTTTATCATTTACTTTGTGCAAAATAAGCGCCCAGTTTGTAAATGGGACGCTATTTGAGGTGCCATTTTTGAGACTCCGACAGGAGTTCTAGGGTATTCTTGATCGAAGACACACTGTAGTCACTAGTTTCAATACCTGGACTGACTTGCAAGCGATAAGTCAGCACTGGGACCCAAATCTGCTATTGTTAACGTCATAATAAGTGTTTCAATCGTGTTTCGGTATTGGGTTTAAGAAACAAGAACTGTGTCAAAAAGCATTAAAATTCAAACATGATTATGACGTTAACAATAACAGACTTGGGCACCAGTGCTGACTTATCGCTTGCCCGAACTCAACTCAAACTCAACTCAACCGGAGCCCACTCCTGAAATAAAGCGCTTACAATTTTGAGTTTTATAACACATTAATAAGCTCCGTTATATTTTGTCGATGCAACTGCACACGCCTCGCCCTCAACCCGAACTCAACTCAAACTCAACCCGAACCCACCTCAACTCAACTCAAACTCAACTCAAACTCATCCCGAACTCACCTCAAACTCACCTGAAGATTACACAAGAGCTTATTAATGTGTCATAAGACTCAAAATTGTAAGCGATGTATTTCAAGGTGGGCTGCGGTTGAGGTGAGTTTGAGTTGAGTTCGGGTTGAGGTCGGGTCGTGTATTATCGTTTGAACGCAGCCAAGACTTACTGCCGATCCTGTCCTGTCTACATATACCCAGTTACTCGGTCCGAAATTCCGAGTCGCTGGGTCCAGTTACTGACCTCGTATAAACCAGCCCTAAAATAAAAAAACGTTACTATTCATTATTTAGAATAGTAATGTTATTTTATTAAAGTTTTTAATGATTTAATTAGGTTTTAAATAAATTCACGTTAGTAACTGTAAAAGTATTTTCCTTCAATATTTAGCACATTTTTAATCATCAACTGTCACTTTATACTTAAACATAATTAATATCTTAATGTCTAATCTCATATACCCGTAATATGTATAAAAGCAACTACTGAATGTAATATCTAAAGAAAAGCCTTTTAAAATAAACAAAGAGAGAGTGTTTGTGTGTGTGCGTGTACCTAATCGAATCTTTGTATAATAAAATTTAATAAAAAAATATTTCCCTACTCCTGCAAATCAGAACCTTTCTTTCAGGTCCATTTCAGTTGAATAACTAAGTAATATCTATTCCTGGAGCTTTCCTAGGGTTTTAAAAACTAAATTGGTTCTCCTTTTCTACAGAGCTGCTCAAAGGTAGTCAGAAATTAAATTCCAACTAATATAAAAAGATCGAATCTAAATCTAATATACTATAAAAAGATCTAAAAAGATGCTCTTAAAAACTACTTATAATAGCTATATTTATCTGATTTTTATCAAAATTACACTTTTTTTTGCCGTTAAAAATTCGATCATAATTAGGTATTATATACAAGTGAAAAAATTGGGGTAAATTGATTTTATTGTATTGAACAAAAAACATAACCCTCTTGCTGTCGGGTAAAAAACTAGTCAACTCTATAGACTAGCCTACAAAGCGCACTGTCAAAAGTGAGGCAACTAAAACAGCCATAATGGCGCCGTTTTCAGATTTTTATTGTCCATTATTACATAATCATCCTCATCCTTACTAATATTGTAAATGCGAAAGTCCGTTTGTTTGTTTGTTTGTTACGCTTTCACGTCTTAACTGCTGAACTGATCATCATGAAATTTCGCATACACGTTGGCAGGGGTACAGAGAAGGACATAGGGTACTTTTCATCCCGAAAAAAAGTTATGTTCCCGAGGGATTGCAAAAAAACTTTCCACGCAAACGAAGTCGCGGGTGGAAGCTAGTACCTAATAAGTACAAAACAGTTTCAATTTTCCTACCCTTAGGAGATTAGTCACTATATTATTGGATTTTAGTTACGATTACGTAAAGTATGAAGGATATAAATCTGAAAACTATGCCATTTTGGCTTAGTATTAGTTGCCTCACTTTGCATACGAGGACATGGCTTCTAGGTGTTATTATTCTGAGGATAGAAGTAATTAATAAAACGTTATTTGAGGAAACCTAACATAATCCTACTTAGTATTAGAATTTAGATACATATTTTGAAAATCCCAAATTGAATTTCAGCCGAAGTTTCATGAAGAAGATTATTCAGTTCAGAGAAATTCAAATTTGAGTGAGCGCAGTAACTGTAACGAATTTCTAACTTACTTAATTGTACGATCATTTCCTCTAACTTAGAGTTGTACAATTCTAGTGGAACAGACAGACAGCATTGAATACAGAACTAATTGAATTATCTCTATTTGAAGGGGTTGTAGGGTTTGTATGTGAATGAAAATCGTAACTATTATTAAAATAACTTCTTTATTTTTCTTGATTTAGTTATTCTATTATATATTTCTTTTTCTAATGTATTTCAAAGTGCGAGTCAAAAAAACAAAATAGGTCTAAGTTCGACTTATAGTTTGAACTTTAGCTTTATTATATTTTCACCCGTCCAGCACGAAAAGGGCGCTTTTGGCGCGTAAAAACTCGCAGCGAAATCGATTTTTGCTGCGAGCGTCAGACTAAGTGCTTTTTAGGGTTCCGTAGCCTAATACGGAATCCTTATAGATTCGTCATGTCTGTCTATCCGTCCATATATCACAGCCACTTTATTCCGAAACTATCAGGATTACACAGTATGAACTTGGTAGGTAGATATATTCTGTGAACTGCTTTACGATTTTTATACAAAAATAATAAAAATAGTAGATTATACAACAAGTGAAAAAAGAGGTAATTTAGTTCGAGGGAGTCAAAAGGAAGACAATGAAATTTAATATATAATTATTAAGTATTGTATCCATTTGTATAGGAATGAATGCGATTTTAAAACAAATCTTTTAATGCAGTTCGCATTCTTTTTTAAAACAAAATGAAGTCTTCTGTCAGTAAAATTTCCTATCTTCAATATTTAAGGTACTTTCCCTCCATGTGGCAAAGTTTTGGACACCCTGTATATGTTTCTTACTCATTATTCCTCAGGAACAAAATGCACGTGCATACAGCAAAATCAAAGCCCGCTCTCTATTATATTATTTTCTACTAAGTACTAGCTCCCACCCGCGACTTCGTTCTCGTGGACATTAATAGTTTGATTAAATAAAAACTGATGAAGCAACGAGAAGTAGAGAAAAGGTAGATTTATTTAAATATAATTCCGTATATTGAAAGCGTTTTATTACGATATTGTCCTGCTGCAGAAAATGCTTTCCAGCCGGAGCACAAACTAGGGCTAGTAACTTCTAAGCCAATGAGTTTTATTTTATGAAACTTGTCTTGTGAAAGGTACTATTTAGGTAGCTTTTAGTGGGATATCACTTTCTTGAAAATGTATCATACTTACGATATTGACTTGCTGCAGAGGATGCTCTCCAGCCGGACCACAAATTGTGGCTAGTAACTTCTAAGCCAATGAGTTTTATTTAATGAAACTTGTCGTGTGGAAGGTACTATTTAGGTAGCTTTTACTGGGATATCAATTTCTTGAAAATGTATCACACTTTTTAAAATTTGAGTTGGCGCGGCCAGAGAACATTGCTCTGCGGCCGGACCACATTATTTGTTAAATATTTCTTTATCTGTTGAGGTACTATTAATTATGATATATCCCTGTGAAGGTAGACTTCAGGTAGCAACTATGTGGAACTAAGCCATCTGAGTACCTACATAGATGTGGTCCGGCCACTGAGGATCACGCGACTTCATCATCACTCGAATGTGCAATAACATTATAACCCACGTCTTATTGCATTGCAAACTATGTTTACCTAGGCGTCATCTGCACACTCTCGTTTAGAGACATTAAAGCTGTTGGAATTAATTTGGAATCGTAGCGTAACCACAGAATACATAGCGTAACTAAGAGAGACATGAGAATGAGACACATTGCCCGTTCGAGTAATTTTAAATCCCGAAATCCATGAATATAGGTGTTCGTTCGACGAGTACTATTTATTAGTTTGATTTCTTTAAAATACCAAAATTGGTATTTTGATCCAAACTTGATGCATAAATGTATCATATTGAAAGATCTGAGATTCGTATACTACTTATATTATGATACTTATATAAATTTGTAATTACCTTAATATTAATCTATTTACATAAACCCGTTTTACATCCCACTGTTATGACACCATACATCAGAGGTGCCCAAACGGCCGATCGCCAACAATAACAGATTTGCACCCAGTATATAGGTAGTTTTACTTATGCAAATTTTTTTTTATAAAAATTTGGCGAAATAAACGGTCTAAATGTCAATCTCTTTGTTATACATTTTTAAGAAAAAGTATGGGCACCCCTGCCCTACAACATTTACGTGCAGTGGTGTTTCCCGCCTTTGATTACAAAAATGATATTTCCTCTATAAATTTTCACTTTCCTCGTTTTCTACTTAAGTTCTGGTTTTAATTGCTGTATTATTATGCAGCAGTGTGCGTCGTCAGTTTAATAATGAAATACCGTAGCTAGATTATAGGGCACCGCGAGTTGTTTCCAAGTTAAACATAAGCCGGTTTCTATTCAATGCAGAGTTTCTGTAAACTTTTTAATCTCTTTATCATTATACGTGAATAGAATACTGTTTCTAATACTTATTGGTTTTATAATCTAACTTTTTCTTAGATGTCTGCGGTATGTCAAACATTAAATCGTTTAAGAGAAAAAGTAAAAAAAAAATTACTGCTGCACTAGGTGCTATCTCTTTCTTTTTATTTAATTTTATTTCTTTATTATTAAAACACAGATTACAACAACGTTTTCTTACATTTAACAGTGCTATATAAACCTATTTAGGTTTTACCAAGCACTGGGATTCATCCTCTTATCAACAAATTAAGATCTAAGTATAAATTAGGTAGTTATAAACTATTTAAAAATCTTTGATTAGGCACTATACTACTTCTTGTTTAATTTAACAATAGAACAGTGTTGATATTAAATTACTACGAAAACTTAGGTATATTGATTTGAACTTATCGAACTAATCGTATAAAAAAGAACAAATTATCCATTAATAAATTGTGAAGGTAAAGTATGACGCTTTTTTATTTGTACTACCTTCCATATTGGCCCGATCACAACGATGTTTGCATTACGGAAACGGGTGAGTAAACACGGGCGGATTCTCAATCCAGTTGGTAACTAAGTAATTTTTATATTTACTAGCTGACCCTCCTGTCTTAGTTATGAATATTGAATTCGAATTGGTATAATTAATAAAATGTTGGGTTCAGAGATATTAGTAGGTAGTGTAGGTACCGTTTCCGTTCCCGTTTCCGTCCGTTTCCGTCCGTTTCCGTCCGTTTCCGTCCGTTCCCATTTACTTTATAACCCAACAGCTTTATAACCAATTACCTATATATCACTTGTTATGTTAGAAACGTGTATGTTAGTCTATCCAAAGTTACTAATTTAATTTTAGGTGTAATGGCTCTGAACTAACCGTGATGAGCACTAAGAAATTCAGTTTTCTTAGATTCTTTTTGTAAGAAATTATATTATTTTTTTACATGTATTTCATCAATAATATAACTCCGACCGAAGCATCTGTTTTATACGATTTTCAGTTTTTATTACATCCTCTTTGACGATATTTGCAGCACGCATTCTTTCAATTTTATGTCAAACGTAGGCACGTCGAGAAGTGAAAAGTGAAAAGTGAAAAGTAACAGTAAAAATAGTATGAAATGCCGCCATTTTCATTTTTTTTTCAGCAAAAAGTTTCGTCAGTTTATAATAAAAGAAAAGAGATCGGTTCACTAAGGAGTTTTAAATGCTTGAATTGTAAAGTGTACTTTACAGTTAAGGCGGTTGTATGACCGTAAGTGGCGCCCTCAGAGGTTTTTATTTAATAAGTTATTAATGGATAAAGATATTAATAATGTATAAATAATGGAGATTTTAGGGCCCATAGTTTAGTATTTTTAGAAGGTATCACTACATGCCCTCGCTCGTAGTCATTCGTAGAAGTAGATAGCAAATGTGTCAAAAACGGCCACTTTTTCTATTTACTTCTAGCAGTGACTACTAGGGAACGTAACGATACCGACCGTCTAAAAATACTAGATTGTGGGCCCTAAAATCTCCACGATAAACATCATTAAAATTGTGTATTAGAATTATAATATTAAATAAAATTCACCGCGGCGTCACTTTCGCTCAGGGTACCACCTTAAAGCATTCACCATGCTTGAATTGTAAAGTGATTTGAAAAGGAACGTTCTATCTAAACAATGCACTGTGTTGCACATGCCAACTTACACAGCCTCATACTATATTAGTAAATCCTAGTTACCGAGCAGTATGATGTAACAGTATATATTGTCCAAAATAATTATTCTTATTCTTAAATTTTTTAAAGTCTTCATAAGGTTACATTAAAAAAGGTTTGTCGTCGAAAATAATTTTATATGGTGGTTAAGTATTCTTAAATTTTCTAATTTTCTGCGTAATTTTCTTTATTTGGTTCTTTCATAAGAACCATCTCCTGATAATAACAAACACAACAAAAAAAAGAATCAGCAAAATCGGTCCAGCCGTTCACGCGTGATGGCTTGACCACGCGAAATTGTATTTATTTTTATATGTACATATTACATAGATAATATTCATTAATTTTATTAGTATTTAGAGATGGGCAAGAGACCCGTCTTAAACCCAACCACTGGGTTTAAACTCAAGAAAAACCCACATTGTATGTTATAGAAACTTTTTTCAATTTTTATATTTCAATTGGGAATGTCCGAAAAAAATCAAATTGGCTGAATATTGTTTTATATGTAGGAATAAGCTCCCTTAGTAATAGAAAAAAGTTTCAGAATTTTCCGTTGCGTAAAAAATTTTTAAAAATTTAGTCTCTTCGACTTTACAAATGTGTAAAAGTAACAGCAGAATGGAGATTGTTCCTTTGCCGCCACCTGCCAGTACGACAACACAAATAAAAAATAAAAAGTTTTGACATTTTGACATTTGTCATTTTTGAAACTTTTTTTAATACCATGTTGTGGTTGTGGCAGGTGATGGCAAAGGTATAATTTCCATTCTGCTGTTACTTTTGTATATTTGCGACGTCGAAAAGACTTTAATTTTTTTAAACTTTTTCACGCAACCAAAAATTCTGAAACTTTTTTCTATTACTAAGGGAGCTTATTCATACCTACAAAAAAATATTCAGCCTATTTAATATTTTTCGGACATTCCCCATTGATATGTCAACAGTGTGACATTGCTATGAAAACAATTTCTTGTTAAATCAATACAAAAATATTCAAAGGACGAAACATCTCTTATTTCTAAAGATTTTATTTAGTTCAACAAAATGGTCTACATTGGGCGATAATTGGGTTTAAACCCAGCTTTGCGTAGTGATAGCACAGTATTAACAAATATTTCCTTAGTGATAGTTTAAGACAACACTACACTTAAGCTTAAACTTAATTGACGTATCTGAGTAGGACAGTCGTATTTATAAACCGCTCTTAACGTTGAGAGCTATTGAGAGAACGTTGAGCGCATTACCAATTGACGGGGATAGTAGTTAAAAACGAAAAAAGTATTTTTTTTCGTTTTAAACTAAGTTGTTACTTTGTTCATTTTCCAATATTTAAAATTGGTAAACACAGTGGACACACCTCCGGAGTTGTTCAAACAAAACAAATTGCCGTTAATTATAGCTCCCTTGACGTGCAATTTTTAATACAAGTAAAGTGGGAAAAATGAAATGTCTGATTTACTGACTGCACCACACTAATTACACAAAATAAAAATAACTTGATTTAACTGCCGTACTTGGTACTATCTCTTCCTTTTGCCTAGTGATATGCACAGTATTACCAAATTGTTCCTTTGTGATAGTATAAGACAGTACGATACTTAATTAAGCTTAAACTTAATTGACCTATCTGAGTAAGCAGTAAGGCCCGTATTTACAAACCGCCCTCAACGTTGAGAGTTATCTAATCTAGAGATTATACTTGAAATGCTCCTAAAGGAACAGGATCTCAGGTATGATCTTAATATCTTAATATCTTACCAAGTACGGCAGTTAAATCAAGTTATTTTTATTTTGTGTAATTAGTGTGGTGCAGTCAGTAAATCAGACATTTCATTTTTCCCACTTTACTTGTATTAAAAATTGCACGTCAAGGGAGCTATAATTAACGGCAATTTGTTTTGTTTGAACAACTCCGGAGGTGTGTCCACTGTGTTTACCAATTTTAAATATTGGAAAATGAACAAAGTAACAACTTAGTTTAAAACGAAAAAAATACTTTTTTCGTTTTTAACTACTATCCCCGTCAATTGGTAATGCGCCTGGCGGCCATGATTTTAACCTCAAAAACGAAAAACAATAATTTTTATATACCTATCTTATTGAAAATAAAAATTCATTATTTAATATATTAGATTACCTATTAGAATTTTCTTGTTTCATCACATTTTTAGTTGCGGATCACGTCAACGTAGATGTTAATGTGACAAGGTTCCAGCGCCATTACCAATTGACGGGGTAATAAGTGTCTAAGGTACCTACATACTGTGTGCAGTTATTCTGACGACCCCCGTGGTCGAGTGGTTTGTGCATCGTGCCGCCATCTCTGAGGTGGTTCGATTACCGGCTGGGTCAATGCCAGCCCGGCCGCATGAGGCCAGCATAGAAAGGTCCTTCATAAATAGTGCACGAAATTTTAAGGGGTCAATGTACTCATGCATACAAATAACTTTAACTATGGTACCAACATTGAAATCGCGAAAAAAAATCAGCTGTTCCATATAAAATTTAAAATCGAATAGATCAACAGCTGATTTTTTTTTGCGATTTCAATGTTGGTACCAACCATAAAAAAAGTAGTTTGTATGCATGAGTACATTGACCCCTTAAAATTTCGTGCACTATTTAAGAAGGACCCTATAGATATCGGCTTTTCCTGTATATGCAACTTTATTTTATTGACAAGGCTTAAAGTAATACTCTGTCACTGATTGAGAAATTATCTGGCTTTTTCATGAAAAGCGGCGTTTTATTTCCATATTGCCAGCCAGGGGGCCCCCCACCCCACTGGGTGGTTCTCTTTTTTTATACAATAAGGCAGGCGCAGAAAAATTAATTTTAAACCAGAGCCAATGCTTGTGATATTGTATAATATTGATTTATTAATAAGTAACAACAAAGTCCTCCTCTCTTTACGATTAAAGTTGTTAAATATATTATTAGTTCGTAGTTCAAGTCAGAAAAGCGTAAAATACACGTCAAAGAGCGAGTAGGAAGTGGGAATTAAGAGTAGGTATCATTAAAGTCGAAAACACATCAGTGGCAACCCTGGTATTGCAAGTCTAGAGTTATGTCTATTTACCAACTGAACACAAAATCTCGCTTATTGATGAAACTTGACACGCATTCCGGTAAAACCACAGGGTTTTATCAAATAAAATATGATACCAATTGATTTAATCTTTACCTATACATCGTGAAATTTTAATCATTTGGTTCCCGCAGTGGGGTGGTTCCACTCATGATTACAAGCAACTTTTACTATGGGGCCAACTCTGATATCGCGAAAAAAACAGCTGTTCCATACATTAAGGTCGAGTAGGTATTGCGCTTTTGTATAGAACAGCTGATTTTTGGGGTTCCGTACCCAAAGGGTAAAAACGGGACCCTATTACTAAGACTCCTTTCACAGATGATGTATTTCTATTACCGCTATAACAACAAATACTAAAAACAGAATAAAACTAATGTTTAAAGGGGGGCTCCCATACAACAAACGTGATTTTTTTGCCGTTTTTTGCTCGAAATTAATAACGACAACAGGTAGACCGTTAATATTTTCACAGATGATGTATTTTTGTTGCCACTATAACAACAAATAATTAAAACAAAATAAAATTAATATTTAAGGGGGGCTTCCATACAACAAACGTAATTTTTTTGCCGTTTTTTGGTACGGAACCCTTCGTGCGCGAGTCCGACTCGTACTTGGCCGTTTTTTTAGCGATATCAGAGTTGGCCCCATAGTAAAAGTTGCTTGAAATCATGAGTGGAATCAACCCACTGTGGGAACCAAATGATTAGAATTTCAGTGTGTATATTGATTATGTACTGTTTGTGAGAACTCAGCAAAAAGATTTAAAACCTTTTAAAAGGGGAAAATTCAAAAATGATATAGTTATGTTTGAATAGTTTCAAACTAGAATGATTGTATGATCTTACGTCTTCTAAAAGCACAGAGTTTCCTCCCCCGCTAAAAAGCGTCTCAATTTTCTCAGAATGATAAATGAACATTTTATTTGCAACATTTTGCAAAACGAATGACCCTTATCGCGTGACGTCATTATGTCACGACATCCTAATGTGATGTGACGTGACAAGATGTCGTCACCGTGTTATTTAATTTTGTTAGCGTCGCTAAAGCATAATGAACACAGTCTGTTTCGCTTAGTGATGGGACTCGAATCACAATTGATTCGAATCAAGTCAATCCAAGCTCGATTCGAATGAGTATTTATCCTGATTCGAATCATCACCTGATTCGAATCATCACCTGATTCGAATCATCACCTGATTCGAATCAGTTGGCTGATTTGAATTGGTTGGGTGATTCGAATTGGTTGGGTAATTCGAATCATCGCCTGAACCGAATCAGTTGGCTGTTAACCATTATTTAGTATTTTCGCTCACGTGAATTTAAATATTTTCCTTAGTTTAATAATTATTTTTACGATATTGTTATTGATTCGAATCATCACACTGATTCGAATCATTTGAATCATCACATTGATTCGAATCATTCGAATCATCACTTGATTCGAATCATTCGACTCATCACCTGATTCGAATTATTCGACTCATTACCCGATTCGAATTATTCGACACATCACCTGATTTGAATTGGCTAGCTGATCATATTGATTCGAATCATCATATCGATTCGAATCATCTACAAATCCGAACCACTACGGGTGATTCGAATCGATTCGAATACATTTTTTTTATACGAGTCCCATCACTAGCGCTGTGAAAATCAGGTCACTTCTTTGACTTTTTTGCGGAGTAATATTGTGTAATAAACTCTTCTTTTGATTAAAAGAAAAACTCATTGTGAATCAAGAGCAGATAATGATGATATAATTATACACAAGATGGAGACGACAACTCGACAATAAATTAAAACATAAGAAAAAATTTTTTTCATGTCAGTGATTAAAACATTGCATTGGTGACCTAGTTCATAGAAACTAAATAATACAGTACGAGGCATATAACTGGAAATCGGGTGGGGATTGCGCGTAACGCGTATTTTGGGCATGCGTAGCGGTGAGGGGCGCGGGCGGCGGGAGAGGGGCGCGCGCTATTGGTCGCTCACAAGAGCACATGCGCGAACTTATCCCCACTCCGTCGAAAAATTTTCAAGATACGTGCCTAGTACTGTACGTAAATTAATGATACTGAACAGTAACTGAAAAATATTATATTGTTTTTTTTTATGCAGACTGTGAGCGTATTAGTTATACGACATTAATTTAATTTATTGTAGCATTGTTATCTCCAGGGGCCTATTGCATAACAAATTAAAAGCTAATATTATTAGTGAATTTGTATGGAAAATCGCTAATAATATTAGCTTCTAATTTGTTATGCAATAGCCCCCAGGTTGTTTATTATATTTCTATATAATAATCTTTGGCTATTAACATTCTTACAAAACAAATAAAGTAGAACAATCTAAAAACAAATAAAGCAATTCTAAAGTATAGTATAAGTAAAAAAATATAATTTACAATGTAGATGTAGGTAAGTAAAATACATAATACTTATAACATTTATAATTATTTGCAATCTACTTATAAAAACAAAGACGATTGACGAAAACAATGTTTGTGTAGTTGAGTTCAATAATATATTTATAAAGGTGTCCCAAAATTTTGCCACACGGAGGGCAAGTAACTTAAATATTAAAGATAGGAAGTTTTAACGAAAGAAGACTTCATTTTGTTTTTAAAAATAATTGAAACTGCATTTAAAGATCGCCTGCCTTAACTAGTAATTGAACCTACCAAAAACAAAAAAAATATTTTTATTTATTTTTACGATACCAGTCGAAAGGGTTACTCATAGAGATTATTTTTTGTTAAACACATCATCTTAAACTAAAGGAAGACAATGAAATTAAAAAAATTTAATTTTAATTATTACGGATTTTATCGATTTAAAAAAAAACTTTCAATGCAGTTCCGTTTCTTTTTAAAAACAAAATGGGACGACACCCTGTTAGGTTTTATACATTGAAATCTATATTTAATAAGAAAAAAAAAATTCATGTCAGAGGTTTTATAGGTATACCTTTGACAGTTTATTAACCTTTATGCCTTTTGAGAAAAGTCCACATCGTATCAAAAGTGCTAGCATATGAAATTGACTGTATCTATATAATAGCACAGATAATATGATACTATACATAATAGTAACTATAACGGTCTTCAAAACTTACATGTTTTTTCTAATTTAAATTTAAAGCCCTTGGTTATTTTTTTTTTAGGACGGACTGTGGCATTCGTAAATAAACTTACCTTTGAGTATATCGATATAGCTGTGTTGTTTTTTTACGGTGCAGAATACACTCAACCAGTAGATTTCATGGAACAGCTAATATTGAACTTTATTCAGAGAAAAGCAAAATATTCAAACATTCCTATTTGCTTTTCGCTGAATGAAGTTAAATATTAGCTGTTCCATGAAAACTTCAAAAAAATTGTTATTTAGTTGGTGAAAGTGGAATACTTTGTTGATATTTGAAAAAATTGCTCGTTCGGTTGCTCTTCGCAGAAACCACTATTGACGTATAAATATCTAAGTTTGTCTATAATATTCGAAGTTCACGTTTCCTACATACATACCTTCATCGTAGAAAATTAAAAGATTCATTATGAAATTAAGCTCCTACTAGGCGTTGATAAGCCAAAAACATTCAAAAGCATAGATGCACTGCCATCCATTAAACAATATAATGGACGTCAGTGCATACATGTGATTATTTTCGCGTGCCAAGTTTGCCAGAATTCAGTATGTGAGCATTTCACTGCTATTTAAACATGCTTTCACTTGTTTCATTATTGATTTAAAACAATTTTTTTAAATTAGATATAATATATTGATTTTTCACCTCCCCAGCACGAAAAGGGCGCTTTTGGCGCCTAAAAAAGAGCGTGGGGCAAAGTGCTTTTTTAATTTCTAACGCCACATTTGGAAATATTTTAGAAAAAATAAATAGAGTGACAAGGATTCAAAAGTAAAAAAAAATACAGGGACATACAGAGAAGTTTTAAGCGAGGATTGTTGAAGAAGAAGGTTGATGGTTCGAAACTCAGACCAATTAAAAAAAGTATAAAAAAGTAAGACGGAGTCTTCCGACAAAGCGGTGAGGCATGTAAAACTACGCCTTGGCTGTGTACATACACAGTTTACGCACACACATGTAACGCAACTACGCCTTGGCTTTCGTTCGTCATTGGGCGTTCCATAATGAACCCTTCCGCCCGGCCTCCGCCCGCCCCCTAGTACGCACACTACCATCAAAAACCGGCCTCACTTCGTTGTTCGCAACCACTGCGCAACGCTCCATCTTCTGAGGGTTCGAAATAAAGACTATGAACGAAATGAGATCGCATGTATGAAATAATAACAAATCATAAATAAGATGGGATATTAAATTATGAGAAAACACAACGTAAAACAAAATGACAGGGGAATCTACTTTACTCTTTACTCTATGAATCATAGACTTATTATATCTATGAATAAATTCTTTCCAGCATAGTTTGTTCCACTGCACTGACCTGCATATATTAGGTCTTTACCTATGAAATTGCCGATATTTTGTCACATACAGAGAAAATAATAACTTCTATAATTTAAAATTTTAACAAAATCGTGAATATTACATCGAATTATGATCATGATAGTTAACTATCAGTAAAAATAAAGTCCATATTTTAGCTTTCGTGACATTAAAAAAAAGGTCTTGAAAGTGACTCTTTTTTTGTGAGCAAAAAAAAAGGGTGACCGAAGGGGTTGTAACTTAACCAAAACTTATTTTTTCGCTTATCTTAAATGGAAATAAGTTAGCATAGTGTTCAAACATTAGTACATAAAAGTTTTGTTACATGAGTGTTCATGGTTGTTAAATGAACAAAGAAAATGCTATTATGAAAAATGCAACTTCTTGAAAAATCTCCATACAAATCGGCAATTTCATAGGTAAAGACCTATTATTTACACTGGACAGGCTTATGTCAAACTGTTTTTGTGCCTATTTGATTTCCGCCATTTTGGCGCTGTAGGACGTAGCGTGAGCATAGCGTGAGGGACATGGTACTAAAGTTTGAAGTCTGGACAGACCATCACAGCAACCATTTTCATATTGTACGTCAAAATTAGTTCTTTAGACGCACGCTAGTGGCGTTTCAAACAGGCACAAAAACTTAGCTGTCAAATCATACAGACAGCCAGTCCAATTAAATAAAAATAAAAAATTCATGTCAGTGTTCCACTGTGTTTGTTGTAGGTATGGTCTGTGGTTTGATCGAACTATTTATGGTGGTTTTTTACAAATAATTAGAGCGTCCAGCTTAGTTAAATGCTCTAAGGCGTCCAGCGATGAAATAATTGCCTAACTCCGAAAGAGTTGAGAGAACAAGTTTTTAATGCTGAAATTAGCTTTTTATCAGGAAAGTCACGTAAAAATAACTGTTCTTACCTATGACACTTTTCTCGCTGGTAGAGGTGAAAAGTTGTATGTTTAACACGAGACCACAGTTTTGTTTTGCCTCGTGCCTTTAAATCACTCACTGTGCTCAGTAGTCTGTATTAGAATCACTCACCGTGCTCAGTAGTCTGTATTAGTCGGCATTCGCAGCACAAATTGACTTTGGTCACTTGTATAAAAATAACTATTTCAAAATCATTCAACCATTAGAATTTCGTAAAACATAAAAAAAAATAACCGAAAATGAAGCCGACTTGTGAATATTTGTTTACATAAGATCTACAACTGCGTTTGTGTAGCTTCCAAATGCAATCTAATGTTCAATGTTATTGTAATTTTTTTAAACCTCCTCTTCCTCCTCAGTCGTTCCCTCATGGTTGAGGATCGTGACTCCCTGCAAGGACGTCTCGCACCAGGTGTTTCCATCTGTTGCGGTCCTAGGCTTGATGCAGTGCGACGTTCACTGGCATATCCAGATTTTCGGACACCTGGTCTGACCAACGTTTTGGGCTTCTGCCTCTCTAACCTATTTTATCTTTTTGTCAACAGGCAAACCCCCGGACTTCCTAGCTTTCTCGATAACCCTACTGATGATGATGGTTCTGGTGGCTGGTGTGAAGAAGTCTTTGTTCTTCAACAACATCTTAAACGCTATCAATCTAAGCGTTTGGGTGTTCATCATGGGCGCTGGCATGTTCTACGTGAACATCGACAATTGGACCGATCATAAAGGATTTTTACCTTACGGCTGGAGTGGGGTAAGTGACGATGGCACTGCTGCCACGGCGGTTTTTAGGGTTCCGTACCAAAATGGTAAAAAAGGAACCCCTGTGGTGTGACTCAGTCTGTCTGTCTGTCCCAGCTGGACTGTAGAGGCGGATTCCCCAAATCTCGAGTATCAACTGGATATTAGGTATCAACTTCAAATTTGGAATAGCTTAAGATGACATTTGTCCAACTATTTTGCAAATAAGAAAGAAATAAAAAAATAAATATCTTTTTGACAACAGGCTAACACAAAAAAAAATCTTTTTGATAACAGGCAAATATTAGACTAATATATGTGTTCAGCAGTTCGAAGCCTTAAGTATTCTACCAATCAATGAGGGTTTTTCAAAATGATAAAAAGCTGTAGGCTCAATAGATGGCGTTGATAAAAACGTATGTGTCAATGTGATTTTTTTTACTAAGCTTTGAAGAGTACTCATGTGGGCAGGCAGATGTAACCCTAAACTGTTTCTCTTTGGGCAGATGTCAGCCAGCGAGCGCTTACTTGGTACAGGCCGTTTATTTTTAAAAGCTAATTTTGACTAACAACCATTGGGTTGCACCAACTAGTGCTCAGAAACGCGTCATAGCTTTTCTTAATTACCACGCGTCATGGGCATTTTTATAAAAGCGACAACACGTATATCGCGTTGTGGTTTTTTGGCAATGACCACAACGCGTTTTGAGCGGTTTTTTTGCTCAATGGGCGATTTCTGTCTTTAATAACAAGGTCCTTGGGTCAATGTACTCATGCATACAAACAACTTTTACTATGGTACCAACATTGAAATCGCGAAAAAAAATCAACTGTTCCATAGAAAATTTAAAATCAAATAGATCAAAATGTATGGAACAACTGATTTTTTTCGCGATTTCAATGTTGGTACCATAGTAAAAATGTTTGTATGCATGAGTACATTGACCCCTTAAAATTATGTGCACTATTTAAGTAGGACCTTATAAACAACATAGAAGTCATTGAGGAAATTCGATTTTAAAAATCATTACTCATCAAAGTACACACGACAGCACAACACAGTAAAAGAAGCTTTTATTACGTAGGGCATAAATAGAGTCTCAAGTTCAACATGTATAGTCTGTTGTGCCGTCGTCTGTACAATACCTTTTTTAATATCTATTTATCACTATCTAAAATTAAGGAATTCCAAAAATACAAAATGTTTCCTAGCTACGATATTGCAATATGCCTACCTGCAGTTAACGTGCTATGGGCAAAAGCGTTGCTTAACCAGTTAACACCAAAATTCGTCTGAGCGCGTATCGGCCCGTGCACGAACTAATTGTACCTATGTTGTGACGGGCCCGGCGGCGTGCAAGCAATTTTAACCTTAGGAGTGATTAAGCGACGCTGTTGTCCATGGCAGAGAATAACTATAATAGTACCATGGTATACACGCTGAAATTTTAATCATTTGGTTCCCGCCGTGGGGTGGTTCCACTCATGATTACAAGCAACTTTTACTATGGGGCCAACTCTCCTGCTCGCAAAAAAAATCAGCTGTTCCATACATTAAGGTCGAGTAGGTACTGCACTTTTGTATGGAACAGCTATTTTTTTTTGCGAGCAGGAGAGTTGGCCCCATAGTAAAAGTTGCTTGTACTCATGAGAGGAACCACCCCACGGCGGGCACCAAATGATTAAAATTTCAGCGTGTATAGTCGCATGGCACAACCATACATACCCTGATGCGCAACAAGAAATGCCACAGGTCACAGAATGGCATTTCAGGCGACAGGTTGCCGGCTCGCGGCCGGTCGAATAAAGTATTCTCTCTGTAACTGTTGCCTCACTCAACTCACTCACTCACTCACCTCACCACGGTAAAATTCGAGATACACTCACAACATCTTTAGGCTTATGAAAGGGTTTTTATTGTATTACTTAGGTACCTATTAATTTAATCTTTATTGCATCTATTAAATTTGGGAGACTGATGAATGGATTTTATGTATTATTTATTTAAACTTTATTGCAATTATAAAATTTGGGAAACAGCGGAGTTAATGCCTGTCATTCAAACAGCTGGGGTATATCGGAAGATACAAAATAGATAGCGCAAACAAGTGTTGTATATGTGGAGTCCAATTATTTTTATATTTGTGTGTTCTCTTTATATAATCTATTGTACTGCAGATAAAAAATATGAAATGGAATAATGGAATATAATTGAAATGAAATATCTGGGCCCTATTTCACCAAGTTGACATTTATCAGTGACATAATGTCGGTTAATTATACAATTAGGGCTTTTCAAAATGTCATTTAAAAAATAAAAATAGTAACTTTTTGCCACTCTAGATGGCGTTGACGGAAAGAGAAGTGTCAAAATTGGCTTTTAAAAATAAACGGCTTACCAAAGAGTAAATTAAACGCTCGCTGGCTGACATCTGCCCAAAGAGAAATATTTTAGGGTTACATCTGCCTGCCTACCTGAGTATACTCTTCGAGACTAAGTAAAAATAAATCACATTGACACATACATTTTTAACAACGCCATCTATCGAGCCTGCAGTTTTTTGTAATTTTGAAAAGCCCTTTAAGACACCTATTCCTCAACAGGGGCCGTACCGGCTAACGCATCGAACTTCGAAAAGTCTGCCGGGTTTCAAATTAAAACAGATAAATCGAGCCCCAATTGGGCCAAAATGGTTAACCCTAATTCATGAGGTCACACAAACATCAATATCTTAATCCAAATAACTTCAACAAATAGTACAATAAGTAATTCCTTACTCCAATTTATCTCTTTTAATTTGAAATTCGGAAAATTTTCGGAAGCTCGATTCGTTAGCCGGTACGGCCCCTGTACGTTTGATCGCGGATTCGTACGACTATAATTCGCGCGAACTTGCGATGATTGCGTAGTCGAGTTCTATTAGGGTGATCCCTCAAGCTCCTTTCTCTTCCAGGTGTTCAGTGGTGCCGCGACCTGCTTCTACGCGTTCATAGGCTTCGATATCATCGCCACCACCGGCGAAGAGGCCAACAACCCCAAGCGTTCCATCCCCCTGGCCATCGTGCTGAGCCTGGCCATCATTCTGCTCGCCTACGTCAGCAGCTCGATGATACTTACATTAGTTGGTAAGTGTCGTGTCTTAATGAAAGTGTCATAGAATATGAATATAAGATTCTTAATGAAATCATACTCTAAACCACAGAATAGATATAAGTACTACCGTACAGAATAGAAACTATCCGCCCCGCCCCACAATCAATTACCTCACCCCACCGGCGCCCATCGCGCGAGTTCGTGTGCCGATCCGTGTGCTCATTCAATAGCTCGCACACAGTTGCGCGTGTGCAAAAACGTCACTGTGTAGCGTCTGTGTAATAGGTAGATGAAAAGCGACGCTTGTATGGAGTGCCCGGGGTGTGCTCTAAACAAGAGGTGCTCATATTGTTGATCGCCAAGGACAACAGATTTGACACTTTGCACCCAATGTAGTTTTACTTGTGCAATTTTTTTTAACAACGGTCAAAATGTCGATCTCTTAGTCATAAATTGTTGCTAGGTCGATCTCCTTAAGAAAAAGTATGGGCACCCCTGTAAACAATATTGATTGCAACTGTCTGATGGCGTTTTATCCACATTTCAAGGCGATGGAGACGCGTTTGCCTCGCGGGACAACGAGATTGTTGCCGTATTGTGTGACTTACCGCTCAATGCATGCTTTTGACAAGAAGCCTCGCGAGCATGTCGATACACGGCATAAAATAAATTTAATAGAGAATCCTACTCATTCAGACAAATCAAGAATTACTCGACATTTCAAAATACGCGTTTAAATTAAATTAAGTATTCAACTCATTCAGACGAATTTAGAGTAGGTAACTCGAAATGTTTAAAATAAGCGTATAAAGTAAATTGAGTATCCAACTTATTCAAACGAATTAGGAATTACTCGAAATTTTAAAATACGCGTATAAATTAAACTGAGTGTGCAACTCATTTAGAGGAATTAGGAGTTACTCGAAATTTTAAAATAAGCGTAAAAATTTAATTGAGTATCCTACTCATTCAGACGAATTAAGAATTACTCGACATTTTAAAATAAGCATAAAAATTAAATTGAGTATCTTACTCATTCAGGCGAATTTAGAGTAACTCAAAATTTTAAAATAAGCTTATTAATTTAAAAGAGTATCCAACTCATTTAGACGAATTTAGAGTAACTCGAAATTTTAAAATACGCGTATTAATTAAATTGAGTATCCAACTCATTCAGACAAATTTAGAGGAACTCGGAATTATAAAAAAAATCGTGTATATTAAATTGAGTATCCAACTCATTCAGGTAAATTTAGAGTTACCCAAAATTTTAAAATAAGCGTGTAAATTAAATTGAGAATTCAACTCATTTAGACAAATTTAGAGTTACTCGAAATTTTAAAATAAGCTTATTAATTTAATAGAGAATCCTACTTATTTAGATGAATTGAGAGTTGCTTAAAATTTTAAAATACGCTTACAAATTAAATTGAGTATCCAACTCATTCAGAAAAATTAAAAGTCACCCTAAATTTTAAAAAGGGCATACAAATTAAATTGAGTATCCAACTCATTCAGACAAATTTAGAGTAACTCGAAATTTTAAAATAAGCGTGTAAATTAAATTGAGTATCCTACTCATTAAGACGAATTTGGAGTTACTCGAAATTTTGAAATAAACGTATAAAGTAAATTGAGTATCCAACTCCCTACCTATCCTAATCCTATTGCCTATCCTATTGCTTCACGAGCGCTTGAAAGCTCAAAAAACTTATCCTAATATGCAACTTCCTAATATCCTAATATCCTTGACAGATCCAAAATTCAAACATTCTACAGGGTGAAATCGAAAACAGTCGACAAATTTTGTGGTATGGCTTAGAGTTAGACCATCAAACTTAAAAACATTGTCTATGGAACCAACTTAATCAGAGCAAAAAAATAATCAGCTGTTCCATACATTTTGGTCGAGCAATAAATTGACGATTTCTATGGACCAGCTGATTATTTTTTTGTTCTGATTAAGTTGGTTCCATAAACAAAGTTGTTCAGTTTGACGGTCTAATGTACGATTCAAACAGACCGGCCAGAGTCGGCCCGCATCGGATCGGATGCGTACGTATGCGTCGGCAGCCGAACGCAGCCGTCGGCATGCGTACGGATCCGTCCGCATCCGGCGGCACGCGTTCGCATTCGTCTCAGTCAGCCAGTGTCTGTTTGCCCCCCGTAATTACATGCGGAGCCAGTCGGCTTCGACGCGTGAGGACGGAGCCGACCAGCTGCCTACGCGTGCGGATGGACGCGGACGGATGCGGACGCATGCCGACGCGTGCCGACGAAGCCGGTCGAGTTCCAAGCTGCGTAAATTTCAAACAAATATATAACTTAACTACCTATATTGAAAGTTACGTTTCCTTCAACAGTTTGTAAAATGCGTTTCGGTGCGGGCCGACTCTGGCCGGTCTGTTTGAATCGTACATAAGTCATACCGCAAAATTTGTCGAGTGTTCCAAAAATCACCCTATAGACTACCCAGTGCTATCATCGCTTCAATGGCAGAATAATTTTGCTTATTCATAAATCGTCCACCATTCGGCGCACTACCGCTAACTTGGCGCTAGTGTAGATGAAGACCTGTCATTTCGTTGTTTTCTATGAGTTTGCTATCAATTTTTGGATGTTGGAAGCGATTTTAACTAAATATAAATTTTTCTTCCGACAAATTTTGGTTTTCTTCAATCTTTAATTCGTTTACTGTATAACTTCCATAAAAAATATTTATTAGTGTCAATTATTTTTAGATATAATTTAAAATAAATGGGAAAATCGGGGATAAATGCCCGTACAACGGTCTCCTGTAGCAGTAGCGCCACCAAGCGGGATAATTGTGACAACCCCCATTAAATGTAGTTTTTATCAGGAAGAAAAGTAAGTAAGTACTGCATTAGCAACTTGACAATAGGGTATTTTGACAACATTGAAAATATACTACAAATTGTGGTCATCTTAATAGATATTGGCGTAAAAAAACATATTTAACTATTATATAGACTAAATTAAGTCTATTAATTGATTAATTTCACCTAAAAAGTGCAATAATTTTTGAATTTTTTTCTGTGGCGAAAACGCTCTAAGAGGACTGATGACGTCACTTGCCTGTAAATAAATATGGCTTCAGGCGTTTGACACGACCATAGACTAAGGGTCCGCGATTGATGGCTCTCAAATGGCTAACGATATTACAATTTTTACAGGCTAGTAGTGGCGAAGGGTCCATACAAGCCGATTCCCATCGGCTTACCTTTTGGAAACCCCACCCCACTGATCCACTATGCAGATCACTACATTTTTCATCATTTTTGTAGAGCGGCTTACCTTCGCCATAATTTCACCCCTCGCCACTGCAGGCTAGTGACGTCAACAAGTCACGTGTCCAGCGCCATAGCGTTTTTAGCGCAGTTTTAAAAATTTTAACTTTAGCACTGTTTTTTTAATGAAATACATTGATTTTTCCTAAAATATCAATTTAGTGCGCTTATTACGTAATAAGGAATAATTTAAAATGGTTTTCCAAAATTAGTCAAATACACACATCAACTTTGTCTAGGGATACAGGTGTTATTTTCATACAAATGAGGTAAATTTGAAGCCTTGGTTTTCTGCCAGGGATGTACCGAGCTGTAATCTGATGATGGCCATCCAAGGACTGAATGGAGTAGATTCAGATCGCTATACACACCCAACTGATCTGATCAGCATTCTAAAAGATTATTGGTTTAGAGTTCTCAGTTTGAGGATTTCCATACATTTTCATGCTATTTTCGCGGTTTTTTCAAACATGCCCATTACGTTTTTAGAATGCTGGTCAGATCAGTTGGGTGTGTATAGCGATCTGAATCTCCTCCATTCACTCCCTGAATAGGCGTTATCATATCACAGCACAGTATATCCCTGGCAGAAAACCAAGGCTTCAAAGTTACCTCGTTTGTATGAAAATAACACCTGTATCCCTAGACAAAGTTGATGTGTGTAGCTTATTACACGCACTGCCACTAAAGCTACTTGGCAGCATCTACACACCAAACCCTTTTCCCCGTGCCCTAGATATGTCAGTGGTCCTGTTACATCATATGAAATAACCCTAGCACCCATTGCGTGTTAAATAAGTACTTTGTTTGTGATAGACAGTATTATATTTCAAATCGAATTTAATGAGATATTCATGAATCAGTCCAAGCATCAGTCAATCGGATTGATACAGTCATCAAAATCACAAAAAAATAATTCCACTTACCCACCTAACATATTAAGGAACTTATATAGGTCAATTAGCGCCACCAATACATGTATTTCTATTACTGGTAAACCAAGTAAATATTTAAATAAAACCGGTCAAGAGCGAGTCGGACTCGCGCACCGAGGGTTCCGTACAATCATAAATATATTTGGATATGTTACTTTAGTACAGTCTTTAAAAAAGTAGGATAAACGGCAGTCAGGTGGAAGAGCGAACAGACGGACAGTTAATTTACAAATCTTAACCACAGCTGCTTATGGTGACTGAAAAACGTTTCAGCCACTCCACATTGCAAACTGTTTATATTACTAAGTAGGAACTTATTCTTCGTTTATTCGTACGGCAAATAGTATGTAATTATATTAGAACCAGCCACCAATTATTATTGTAGTATTAGGTTGCGCCATCTCTTGACTGATAGTGGAACTATTTTATTTTCTTAGGTCAGCATTTTTAGGTCAGCGCCATCTGTTGACTGGTAGTGAAAGTAAAGAATTTTTGTTTGTTTTTTGAATTTCTAAAAAAGTGTGTTATATTGAGACATCGTTTTATTTTTCCTGTAATCTTTACATAAACTAATATCAAATAGAATTATTTCAGATATTTCTCTTTGCAAACTTCGGAGATAAGGGGGGGACGGTATTTTTTTTTACATTTTTCATCATAAGTCGAAAACTATGCGGCTTAAGCAAAAAGGAAAAAATGTTTTAAAATGTGCAAACAGCGTTCTTTCATATGATACCCCACATGCCCTAGTCACCTCACTTCAAATTTTTAAGACCCCTTTTCAGTTCATGTAGTAAAAAAAAATTTTTTTTTGTTTCTTTCTTATTTGCAAAATAGTTGGGCAAATGTCATTTTAAACTCCAAATTTCAAGTTGATACCATTAGTAGTTCTCGAGATATCCAGCTGTGACAGACAGACAGACAGACAGACTGAGTCACACCATAAGGGTTCCTTTTTTACCATTTTGGTACGGAACCCTAAAAAGGAACCAACCATGCCCTCTTAAATTTTCTCTAATATTATTTTTAATAACTCTTTAGTATTTTTCATTCTTTGTACTAGATTTAAAATGCATGGTTTAAATGGATTTTAAAACTTACAGAAAGAATGAAAACTGTTGAAAAGTTATTCATACCGTTTTAGAGACAATTTAGAAGGGCATGGTTGTTTCTTTTTTTAATGTTGCCCTGGTTTACGTATTATAATAAAAATAAATGTATTGGCGGCGCTAGTTGACGGCTATAAGGGTCTCAACAATTAGGCAATGATCAAAGTGTGAATACTGTAAGAAAAAACTGGACAAGTGCGAGTCGGCTTCGCCCACCGAGGGTTCCGTACAAAAAAGGTTCATATTATAATTAGTTCAGGAATCATTTTTTTCCGAGATTTTACTGTATTTTTTTATGATTTAACAACTAATGTATAGTTTTCAGATTTCCCTCTGTAATTGTAGTATACAACAGAATTACTTTCCAAATTTCATAGTTTTAGGTCAACGGAAAGTACCCTATAAATTTTTGATTCCCTTGAGAGTGTCGTAATCTGCGTTTATGCGGCATAAACGTATCTTTCAGTTGATTTTTTTACAGCTTCAAGGGACCATAGATTTGAATGTTTGGTTTTAATTTCAACTCGATACCTCCACGCATTCCTGAGATAAAGGGTCTTGACAGACAGTCGGACAGACAGACAGACGGACAACAAAGTTATCCTATAAGAGTTCCGTTATTTCCTTTTAAGGAACCCTAATAGTATACTTTTACGACCCATTTCAATGATTCAGAAAGAGATATGCCTACTTTCGATCTGTTACTAGCACCGACATGACAATTTTTTTTTTTATTTAACTGGTCTGGCTGTCTGTATGATTTGACAGCTAAGTTTTTGTGCCTATTTGAAACGCCACTAGCGTGCGCCTAAAGAACTAATTTTGACGTACAAAATGAAAATGGTTGCCGTGATGGTCTCTCCAGACTTCAAACTTTAGTACCATGTCCCTCACGCTATGCTCACGCTACGTCCTACAGCGCCAAAATGGCGGAAATCAAATAGGCACAAAACAGTTTGACATAAGCCTGTCCAGTGTAAATATATGCAGGTCAGTGTATTCCGTCATTTAACAAAAAGATCTGGGCAACAAAGACAGAGCCGTTTCACGATACGCTGTTACAACTAACAACCAACGTAAACAGCCTATTTCTTACTGAGGAAAGGTTATTAAAATCGGCAGTTATACTCTCGATCCATCAAAGATTTGGGCCTTACATCGAAATACACTCAATCAGCAGCGTTCCAAAACCAATCTGTCAAAGTAGACGCAAGTACAAAGATTACAACGACGACAGACTTAAAAACAGATTCAAAACCAAAGAAATTATTAAAAAACTAGCTTTCGCTCGCGACTTTGTCCGCGTGGACATTCGGAAATTCTCTAGAGAAACCGTTGACTGGGATCAAAAGCTCCTCTGTTTTAAATAATCTGTGTACCAATCCAAAGCCGTTTAGCCATTTTTGTGTGAATGTACGAATTATATTTTTTGAGAAATTGATCGAATTCGATCGATAGAGCCATCTAACATAAAAATTTAAAATGCCGGTTATTCCAACAGGAGAAAGGATAGTTTTGTCGATAAAATTGATCATATTATCTGCCTTTAAAAGCTCCGACATCGCTAACTAAACATTTCATATATATACGACAGTGACGCCGTCACCGGGTCAGATTATAGTTTGTGTTACTGTAGAACTCTCTACGATATGAAAAGTGTACTGCGACAAAGATCAACCCTGCTGGTTTTAGTGGATCTTTGAATTTCTATAATACGTTGTGCTCTCTAAGTATAATATGAAAAATATACTACAACAAAGATCAACCCCGCTGGTTTATCATTTCCACAAAACCGATGACCCTGAATTATTTACAGGACACTCTTTAAAGTACCTCCTTTCTAATAAAAAAAGATTGAATGAAATCGGACTGCGCGTTAATTAATTACAAGTTACAACTAATGACATATCTAGACTTTCATCCCCTCTTCTGTGCCGTGCTGAATTTCGGGATAAAAAGTATAAATTTGTTGACCTTCTTTGTAATATGAACTCAAATCATTCCAAGTTTCATTTGTATTCATTCAGTAGTTTCGCAATCCAAAGAACTCGAGAAACTTAAAAGCTTAAAAGTAGATCTGACAGTAAACTTGTACTAAGGTACGACACAAAATTCCGGACATTTAAGGATCAAGTAAGTTTTTCTCGAGACAAATAATTAAAATGCTTAAGTATTTAGCGAGAAGTAAAGTCAAATTGTGAGCCAACTTATTACGCGATATTCTCTAGGTCATACAAATTTGTACAAAAACACAGAGAACAAATAAATAAATAAAATACTTCTTCTGCTTTTAGTGTTTTTGTTTAATTATATACGCTGCCGAATATTCTTTTTTGTGTGTAAAAAAGCTAATATTATATTTACTTTAATTGACAGGCAGGATATCAAAATCAACATGCATCAAAAAAATCATAGAAAATATCAATATTTATTTGCAACAACAAACAATCAAATTTTACGTGTTGCACAAAAAATGCACTCTGCGAGTCGTAGTTGCGAATAAATGTTTTAAAACCTAGCATTTGTTGGGAGTTCAGTCAGTTTTAGATCGTTCGCAGAAAAGAGATAAAAAAACATAAAGCTATCAAAGGTTTATTGGCAAAAAGGATTTGGTTTTTACCTTTTTTAGACTCTAACAAATGTTATTAGTCGCAAAGTGTATTAAATTGTTCAATATTCTTTTAAAAAACAGTTTGGAAGCCTAAGTTAAATGCAAGGAAATTGTAAGTACTTCGTACAACAGTACTTACAATTTCCTTGGTTAAATGCAATTAAATTGACAATAGTGTGTGATCCTCTGGCACTTCACTGGAGACTGTAGAATTTCGTCCAAGTGTAGAATAGACAATATTTTACAGGTTAAATCTTAGAGCATTTAACCAATTAGGTTAAATACTTTGTTTTGTACCGCTACCGCTCAAGTTGGTCACTTTAGTGGTAAATTGTTTAATTAATCCTTTTAATCGCATTATATTGTATGCATTTTATAATGTACTTGTTACAATACAATAAAATTGAATAATTTATAAAATACGAGTTTTAACGTAGCTTCGTTCCGTGGGGATTCATCTTTTACAGTCCTTAAAACTGTATATCCGCTTTTCAAAGAAATTAGCGTTTTTCCAAAGAAGTTATTTAAAAAATGAAAGCATTACTATTGACGTAAACTTTAGTTTTAAGAAGCAAAATTCTTAAATTAGTGCCGTATGGAGAGAAAAACATAATAAATTATCAGGTATTTTAAAACGAAGGCAATCTGTTCAAGTGGAATTTCAAATTTGCTTGTCAGAGATATTTTTCACAAAGGTTTCAGCTGTAACAAATAAGAATACGACTCATATTTATTTTTTTACTTATTGTTTGTATTGTCAAGGAGTGCACTATAGAGAGAAAATTTAAAAAAATGATTTTCATCACAGAGAAAATAAAATATTAAAAAAATCTCAAATCGGTACACTTTGACATGTTTTTTTAATGGTATTCAAAGATTCTAAAGTCATTTTTTATTTTTCTAGGAATAATGAGGTATTTATCTAATGTATTGCGTGTTTTGTATATCCATATATATCTATTTAATAATTTAATAGGAATTTTCAAAGTTCATCCTCATTACGACTCGCACAGAGTTGTTTTGATGCGGAACGTGATGCATATCTACACCCTTAAGGGGCTTTCTGTTATATCGAAAATACACAAGGAGAGTATAGGTGACAAGACGTAGTAGATTTAGCTTTAGTATCGGAGAAAGCACGCCAAGGGAAATTAGAAGCTTGTAAAAGAATGCAGCCGAACCTTTCCCCGTTTCAGTTGAAACGAAATTCTGGACGTCCTTATGTTGGGTATAGAACCGAGTTTCGCAAGCCACAAAAATATAATACAGGGTGTCCTAAAACTGCCATGCGCAGGGAAAGTTCCTTAAGTAGGAAATTTTACGGAAATAAAAATTAATTTTGTTTTGAAAAATAATCGGAACAGCATTCAAAGTTTTTTATCGCATACGAAACGATACTTACGTAATAATTAAATTTTAAATGTTATTTAATGTTCTTTCTTTTGTTTAATTATCCTAATGAGTACCCATTTCAATTGGTATCGTAAAAATAAAATGAAATGGCAAGTTAAGAAAAGTGTATTTAGCTACTGCTACTCTGTAAGGTTTTAATGGAATGTCGAGGGTACTTCCTCACATTGCTGAAATAACGCTGGTTTGTAGCGAATAAAGTAAAATGTACTTGAAAATTTAAGTTAATCTACTAGCCTACTCGGTAACTTAATTAGGCTTTATTCCTAAACGTGCGGGTTCAAGACCCGTTTGAAAAGCTACGGGTGAGTTGATTTATTCCAGTATATTGGTTGTTGCGAATGACCCCATCAGTCGTTGTAAATCTCCTTTATAAATCACCTATTACCAAAAAGTTACTAGAGATAACGTTTCCTTTTTTGCTGATTTATTCAGAAAAAGAAACAAAATACGCGGAGTTAGTATAGTAACTATGATATAGTTTCTGTTGTTGAAAATTGCAAAGTTTTTCACCATTTAATTCGGCTATCAAATGTCGACAAACTTTGAAAATGAAATTGCAGCGAAAATAAGTAACACCGTCAAAAGAAAGTGTTGCTTACTTGAAAAAATGAGGCTAATTTAAAAACTTCTAAAAACATTTCATCAATAATCACGATAAAAAAGGTAATTTTTAATGTTTGTTTCTTTTTCGTCGAAACTGTTGTAATTATTCACCACCATGTCGCGAATCACTCCAGTTTACTGGTAGGTACTCATAAAAAAAGAAAATTGCTAAGCTTGCCTACTTTACTTTACAGGCTGATGAAAGCAAAAACAGAACTATGAAATTGAAAAAAATATGTACCGTTGCCTTCTTCCCAAACTACACACAGCCTGGTTAAAAGGATTGCCTTAAGTAAATTTACATACTGTATATTGAAATTTCACAGAAAAGGTATATTGCACACTGACTGTGTATTCGGTTTCAGATGAGAAATACCAAAATAACATTGCGAAAACCCTAAATTAAATATTTGATTTTATGCACGAACTGCTTTCCAAAGCGATCGCCATTAATATTTTCCGTTTGAAAAAATCGTGTCGTGTGAGTGAGATATTGCATTTTAAGGACGTTGCAATGCAAGAGTGAAAAAATAAATTGCATAAATTTGTAACCCGCTATTTCTGATATGAGATTTGTAGCTACATTTTTGCAGTAAAATTTTTGTTAAACTCGCTTGGAACTCCGAGAGAGTTCACAAAGTGTTTATTAAAACTGATTCTGTATTATTATGAGTAGAGAAGCATTGTAATTGTTAAGATTTTTTTTTAACTTTTACTCTATCCTACAGCAGAGCTATATCAAAAGGGTAAAGTTTTAACAGTGCGACAACTTTTCATTCACCATATAATTTGTAAAAAACATTCTCTCATAGCATATGATCCGGCACTAGGCACTATAAAAGAATAAACGTCACAAATACAAAGTTTGCCCATCCGTACCTCATACATAACACTCAACACTTTAAAAGATTCTTTTGATTTCTTGGCCTGTTTTTGTATAATAAAATCAATGAACTCTCTCATATGGTGACAAAAAAATACACTATGTTCGTTCAATTGGTGATATCGAGACTATTAGGAAAGAGCTCCAGAAAAAATGAGGTATGTCACTTTAAGTAAATAATAGGTTTCTTTAATAGATTTGGCCAATCCTGCCAAACTTATCTTTAACACTTTATGAACAACTATAATCCAGATATAACTGAAACAACTCATCAGTTATGGAATGAATTTACAAGTGACATACCTTTCAAAAGAAATAAATTACTATTATTACATGTAAACTTAAGATCATTGATAAAAAATTATGCCCAAATTGAATACATTATAGCGACAAGCCCAGCAACCATTCATCTTATAACTATCACAGAAGTCAATATAAAAGACACTACTAAATGTTTATTTGGATTTAGAAACTATAATATGTATTCAGAATTAAGATATAAACAAAGAGGGGGTGGCATTATTGTGTATGCCCACCATAGCATAATGTTTAAGCAATTTTCAAAAATAACATCAAACTTTGAATGCTTGCTGGGCGAAATAACTTGTGCTGACGGCTACAAAACAAACCTGTGTGCTATTTATCGACCACCCAACCTAAATGTGAGTCGCTTTATTAGAGAACTCTCACAACTTTTGCATGAGTATCCGTCTAGTTCTAATTGTATGATAGTCGGTGACATGAACATAGATATAAAAGTCTCAAATGCACTGGTAAGCTCCTATCTTAATGAACTAACAAATCTAGGTTTTCAATGTTGTATTAATCAGTACACCAGAATTGTAACAACTAAAAAAGGTACTTCGAAATCATGCTTAGATCATATATTTGTCCGCGATGTAACTGAGCGGCATGATTGTGGACATACAATACGATCAGCTGTCGTGCAAAATGCAATAGCCGACCACTTCATAACTAGTGTTGGGCTTACCAGTACAGATAAAATACAACAAAATACAATCACAAGCACATTAAATGAAACAAAAATAAGGCAGGAGCTTGCTAGTGTGGACTGGAGCCCAATTTTTGTGATGACTGATCCAAATGAAATAATAGATTACATAACAAAGGTCTTTGAAAAAATATATAGTAAGTGTAAAGAAAACAAAATATTGTGTATGAATAGAAAAACAAAATGCAACTGGATTAGTAACAAATTAATTGAAATGTCTAAAAAGAAAAGCGAACTTTTAAAATTACATCTGTCAGATTTAACTAATAAACAAAACGAATTGGTATATAGAAAATATAGAAATAGAACAAATAAATTAATAAATAAGGCCAGAAATAACTCAACGAAAAAAGAAATCTGTAATAACTCTAAGAATCCTAAAAAAATGTGGGAAATAATAAATAGGTTATCGGGTAGGGTTGTACAAGCAATTGATGACATATTGATCAAGTACTTCGGAATGAAGGCTAAAGATTTGTCTAATAAATTTGCCTATGATTTTGAAAGTAATGTAAAAAAAATACTCAATACTTGTGATGTGCCAATTCTTGATGAGAACTCGTATATAAATACACCAAATATCTCACTAAAATTAAATAAAATAAATGAGGAAACTTTAAGAAAAATAATTGACAGTATCAATGCAAATAAAAGTCCAGGATTTGACAAAATAAGAGCAAAGGATATTAAATACATAGCCTCGGATTTAACACCTGTCCTAACTCACTTAATAAATGTATGCATAACATGTTCAAGTTATCCTGATAAATTAAAAATTGGCGTTATTAGACCAATACACAAGAAAGGAAGCTTTATTGACACAAACAACTACAGACCTATTACAATATTATCATGTATTGACAAAATTATAGAAAAATACATAGGAAGGGAAATTAATGAGTTCTTATCAAGGAATGGTATCATTAATGACAAACAATTTGGATTTCAAAAAAACAAAAGTACAACCAAACTCTTATCACTATTCTCTGATGAAATAAATGGCCATTTAAATGATAAGAAACATGTACTTGCTGTCATGATTGACTTCAGTAAAGCATTTGATGCTTTAAATTATGAAACTTTATATAAAAAAATGCAGCAAACTGGTATACAGGGTCCCCTGCTGGAATTGTTTAAAAATTACCACCGAAACAGATTTAACACAGTTAGTATAGCCGGGGAACAAAGTGATTTAATTCCAACCTTGCGCGGCACAGCTCAAGGTTCAATTTTAGGTCCAACCGAATATCTTGTTTATGTTAACGATATGTGTAACCTATTCCGGCAGTGCTCTGTATACCAGTTCGCTGATGATACTTGCCTCATAACTGCTCACCGAAACATAGAGGTCGCACAGCATACAATGCAACTCGAATTCGAAAGACTATGTAAATGGGCACACGATGTAGGATTATCTATTAACTTTCAAAAAACCAAATTGCTCCATATACACTCACCATACCTTAAATGTAAACACATAGCCCGAATCGTTGCTCATGATCATAAGTGTATGCATCTGCAACCTAAGCACTGTGATTGTACACCCCTAGAATTAGTAAAGGAACATACCTACCTTGGATTAAAAATTGATTATAAATTCAACTGGGGTCCGCATATAGATCATGTATGTATTAGGCTAAGGGCAATACTTGCCAAGCTATGTATCCTTAAACATAAACTACCTTATAATACATTAAGACTGCTGTATATGGCATTAGCAGATTCTGTTATTAGTTATGGTATCTCAAGCTATGGACAAACTTATAAGACTTATCTAGAAAATATTTATAACCTCCAAATTAGATTGCTGAAAACTATTGTTCCTCTTAAAATTAAATATAAACTTAAAGATAATTATGATCAACTATTCCAGTATTGTAATGTGATGAATGTCTTCGATAAAGCTAAATTTGCAATTGTTGTAGAAAATAGTCAAAATATTAAGCAGTTAAAAACCAACATAAGACCAACTTCCTTGCGTACATTGCAAAATCTCACCATGTTTGAAATACCTAAATGTACCAATAACTATGGTAAAAGAGTATGGATGTGTAACCTTCCCAAAATATTAAATGAACTACCTAAAATTTTTGTAGATAAAATCAAAGATAAAAATACCATGCAAATTAAAAATACATTGAAAAAATATTATTTAAAAGATCAATTCCTACACAAGAGGTCGGATCCACATCCAAATTCCAACCTAACTAACCAATAGAAGGGCAACAAGGGCCTCACAATCTTTAATTTTAAGATTTGCCTGCAAATGTATTAATAGTTAAAAATTTATTCATAAATAAACAGTTTAAATTTTAATTTTTTTTTTTTTAATATATGTATACTCACTCGCTACAACACAGTGTAAAAGAAAGGTATCCGATTGGTTACGAAACCTCACTTATGACGAAACAGAAAAACTCCTTAGCGCTATCGCACACGGGCAACTTTTGTCTCCGCAACTTTTTGTCTCTCACGTGATTTGTATGAAAAGTTGCAAACGACCGTGTCGCTTCGTGTGCGCGCTTCCATATAAACCCGTGGACTTGATGTGAGAGACAAAACAGTTGCTGGGAGACTAAGTTGCCTGTGTGCGATAGCGCTTAATGTACTGTGTCACATACATACATACACACACACACACACACACACACACACACACACACACACACACACACACACACACACACACACACTCACACACACCACATACACACAAACCCACACATGTACATACTATTACAAATATTTTTTATTTCAGGTTCCCATTTACTTTTGCATTGTAATTATTAATTTTCTCTATTTCTGTATTGCCGATTTTTATTTTAGTTAACAATTTATAAATAACAATAGAAATGCAATTTTATGAACTAAATTACTTCTCTATTCACGATAATTGATAAAATCAGGTCAATAAAATCAATCATAATACATTTTTGACAGGTTAGAAATGGGCGTCTTGATTTGAAGTTCAGTGCGGATATGAATTTTAATACTGACTGGCCACATACAGACGGAAATTTAATTCGCACTAGTGCGGGAAGTAGTATTCCAAATTAAAAACGGTAGAAATCGTCAGCTAGCGATGTTTTTATTAAACTTTATGGATGTATTGACTGGTCATCGTTTTACGTGGCCTGACGACCCAATTAAGAAACAAAAAAATATTTATTCGCATTTCTTGAAAAAAAAACCACTGTATATAAATGCAAATAACAATACAATACAAGCTTTGTAAAGAAAATAATTTACATAACCCCAAATGGTTAAAGTTTAAACTATCCTCTATAATGTAAATGATAAATTTCCGCGCTACACAGATTAAAATACTTTTCTGTGTTCCGTGATAAAATAATATTGTATTAATGAGTGAGATAACATTGTTGTGTCGTGGATGGTTTGAAGCCCTAACCATAGGTGAGGGCTTTAATCATTCGAGGCAATTTAGAAAGATTCCCTCACATTTCTCAAAAAAACGCGAGGAAATAAAATTTTCTTAATAAACATTTATAAACTACCAGTCATGCAACCATAAAGTTTTATAAAAAAATGCTAGACTGTAGAGGCGGACCCGTAATTATTTTTCCCTATTATTTTAATTTCCATCCAGCTGGCGCTGATGAGTTGGTTTTAAATTTGGAATTTTCCCACACTAGTGCGGGAACTAAGCATAAGATTGTAATTCATTTCCGCACTGAGTTTCAAATTTTGAACGTGATAAACCAGACCACTACGTAAATGTGGAACTTCTAGCATTATTTTTTCAAATGAAAAAAAGAACTTTCGAGATACTAACCATCTAATTTCAAAATCTATCGCAATCGCTTTCATTAATTTGACAGATGAATGTGACACATTGCTACATTTATTTGGTAAGCTTTTAATCCTGAAAAGAACTTACGAATTCTTCTTCAGTCTTTTATTCTTTTGTTTTCCAACAGTACCCTACAACGAAGTGGACACGGATTCGGCCCTCGTGCAAATGTTTGCGTACGTGAACGCGCCGACGTGCAAGTACATCGTGGCGATCGGCGCGCTCGCCGGCCTCACCGTGTCAATGTTCGGGTCCATGTTCCCGATGCCTCGGGTTGTCTACGCGATGGCTTTAGATGGACTGATCTTCAAGTAAGTCGTCCCAGTCTGAAAGAAGAGCCCTGCCTTAGCCGGCCCTGGGGCCGTACCGGCTAACGCATCGAACTTGGCCAAGTTCCCCAAGCCAAATGGGAAGGCAACTGTCAAAATGGCGCTGCGTACACTTGTTCCACAAAAAGTATCAAAACAAAGGACTTTTACTTTAAAAATCGTTTTTTAGCTTTAAAATGATCAAATTCTGTACAATAAATAGGCTGTAAAAATGTTGGCACTTACTCGAAAAATCTTGATATTAAAAAAACGAATATATTCTGTAAGAATAAAAACGTCTTAATTTGGCTTTCAATTCCGGCACTTGCATTGTAGAATAGTCTTTTTATATCCATTTTGGGTCAATAAGTCATTTTCGGTAAAAAAATACCACAAAGTAAATACCTATTTTCCCATATATTTTGGTCTGAACGTCTACTGTCTAAGGATCAAGCGTACGCGCAGCGACATCTACAATGGGCTTTACGTTGCCATATCCCCATTAAAACAGATAAATCGAGCCCCAATCGGGCCAACATGACAAACCCAAATTCATGATGTCACACGAACATCGATAATCCAAATAACTTCGGCAAATAGTATAATACGAAATTCCTACGTACTTCCCCGAACTTCGATTTATTTGTTTTAAGTTGAAGCTCGACAGACCCACCGAAGTTCGAAAAGTTAGCCGGTACGCCCCTGTTTATAAAACTTGCAATTCTTGTACTTATTATATATGTTACCGGCAATGACGTGCCGGACTACAGCTGCGCCACAAAAAAAAAGTTGGAAATCTGACTTTTTGACTATACCATGATGAAGTCTATAGTTTGTCGGAGTTTGTCGCCAAAAACCAGAGTTTGTCGGTCTTCCGTTTAGGAGATACATGTGGCTCAGTTGTAGAGACGTCTCTACAGCTGCGCCACACAGATCTCGAAAACGGAAGGTCGTAGCGAAAATCTGATTACTTGTATGTATAGCCGTTAGTTTGTCGGAGTTTGTCGCACAAAAACCAGAGTTTGTCGGTCTTGCGTTTAGGAGATACGTGTGGCGCAGCTGTAGGAGACGTCTCTACAGCTGAGCCACACAGATCTCGAAAACGGAAGGTCGTAACAGAAATCTGATTACTGGTGTGTGTAGCCGGTAGTTTGTCGGAGTTTGTCACCAAGAACCAGGGTTTGTCGGTCTTGCGTTTAGGAGATATGTGAGGATACGCTGTGGAGACCTTTCTACCTGGATCTTGAGAACGGAAGGTCGTAGCAAAAATCTGATAACTCGAGTGTGTAGCCATTAGTTTGTCGGAGTTTTTCACCAAAAATCAGAGTTTGTCAATCTTACGTTTAGAAGATATGTGGGGATATGCTATAGAGATATTTCTACCTGGATCTCGAGAACGGAAGGACGTAGCGAAAATCTCACATATCTCCTAAACGCAAGACCGACAAACTCTGATATTTGGCGACAAACTCGGTCGAACTACCGACTATAGATATGACTAATCGGATTATCGCTACGACCTTCCGTTCTCAAGATCCAGGTAGAAAGGTTTCCACAGCGTATCCTCACATATCTCCTAAACGCAAGACCGACAAACTCTGGTTCTTGGTGACAAACTCCGACAAACTACCGGCTACACACACAAGTAATCAGATTTCTGTTACGACCTTCCGTTTTCGAGATCTGTGTGGCTCAGCTGTAGAGACGTCTCTACAGCTGCGCCACACGTATCTCCTAAACGCAAGACCGACAAACTCTGGTTTTTGTGCGACAAACTCCGACAAACTAACGGCTATACATACAAGTAATCAGATTTTCGCTACGACCTTCCGTTTTCGAGATCTGTGTGGCGCAGCTGTAGAGACGTCTCTACAGCTGAGCCACATGTATCTCCTAAACGGAAGACCGACAAACTCTGGTTTTTGGCGACAAACTCCGACAAACTATAGACTTCATCATGGCATAGTCAAAAAGTCAGAGTTCGAACTTTTTTTTTGTGGTGCAGCTGTAGTCCGGCACGTCCGGCAATGTATGAAATGCAGGCATTGTATACAATGCCTGGCCCTTTTAGGCAATGTATGAAATAGAATGAATATTATTGTCTATTTCACACGTTACCTAGGCATTGTATAGAATGCCTGCTGGTCCACCGGCAATGTGTAAAATAAAAAGATTTTGATCTTATTTGGTTAGAGGGCAGACCTCGAGGGGGGAGGATGAGGGAAAGGGAGGGGAAGGGGAGATTAAGGGATAAGGGGAGGGGTGAGTGAGGGGAAGTCAAGTACAAGGTTAAGGTCAAATAAAAGGTTAAAGTCAAATACAAGGTCAAAATCAAATACAAGGTCAGGTACAACGTCAGATATCAGGGGTTCTTGGCCCTGCAGTTGATTCTGGCATAGCCAGATTTAGTTTTATGGTGATTACATAAAAAACCAAGGCCAAGTGCGAGTCGGACTCGCGCATTTATTTTAGACTGTTTTTAGTATTTGTTGTTATAGCGGCAACAGAAATACATCATCTGTGAAAATTTCAACTGTCTAGCTATCACGGTTCATGAGATACAGCCTGGTGACAGACAGACGGACAGTGGAGGCTTAGTAATAGGGTCCCGTTTTTACCCTTTGGGTACGGAACCCTTAAAAGGAGGTTCTCTATTTTTTACTACTTAAACAACCCATATTGAAAGTTAGCTTAGTTAAACTAAATTCAATCCACATGAGTTTATTAGGGGTTTAAGTGTGAAATTTCCGTTTTGTATGGAGAATTTCAAAGAATTTGCATTTTCCATTCCAACATTGTCTTTATTTATTTAACAAAACCATGAGCGCTAATATTTTAAAACTTTTATGCTCAAATGTCTTAACACTCAGCTTATTATGCTACATGTTTGAGTGAAAAAAAAATCGGCTAAGTTGCAACGAATTAGTGGTCATTTCTGCTAACGAAAAAAGAAGTCACTTTTAAGATACTTTTTTAAAGTTCAGGAAAAAGAAACAGAAATATTTTTATTGCTGATAGTGGTTCTAACTAAATCAATAATTTATATCTTAAAAGTCCTTCTTTTAAAGTCAAACTCTACTTACAAGATGTTTACACCAAGCTAAAAAGTCTTAGTATGGTGTGATTTCACGTAAAAAAAAAACAATTTTACAGTTAGTTTAGTTTACTTCTTACTTGAGCTAGGATTCCGCCCAAAAACGGTGAACTAAAAAGGGTTCCGTAGCCAACAGGATTCGGGAACCGCTGTCATAGAAGATGTGAGAGTCTTTCTGTGTGAGAGAAAATCGACTATTTCATACTTTAACCCGTATTATTTTGAAAAAATGGTTACAACCTCGTGTAACTCGATATAGCCAAAGCTGTTTTTCAATGTTATCAGTCTGTCAGCATAAAGTGTTAAACACTGAGGATAAAAAAAACTAATGTATCTTCACCCACGTTTCGTCTTATCACGTGCAAACATTCAAATTGTCCATTCATTTCCGAAACGTTTTATCGGGACATTTAAATGAGACAAACTTGGGAATTTCACCGGTGGAACACGCACGCACAAATCCCATTTTGTAAAAGGTGTGGTCGATGTTAATTCATTCAGCTTGAATATTTAAGGGCTCACTGACTTACTCGTGCGTGGGGGATTGGAACAATACGAGTAGGTACTAAGGGTGCTTTTACACGGTGCAAGTAGCCCGCGCAAGTTGAGCACTGGCGCAGGTTACATGCTCCGTGTAAACACGTAACGCGGGTCCAGCTCCATAGCATTGTACCCCCGCGCAAGTAACCCGCGCCTCAACGTGTGCAAGCTACATGCACCGTGTTGAAGCACCCTAAGGGTTAAATGGATGAGACTGTATTTTTTCATCACATGTAGGTACTTAGATTATTTGCTAAGTACTCGTATAAACCCAGATATCAGAGCTTCAAACCTTTTTGTCAAATCCTACAAAAAAAAACAATTAGAAGATCAGCCAATGGCTTCACAGGGTGCCTTCCGAAAATCCGATGCAGAGCTACCAGGCCACTGTGCCCTGTTTTTCAAAACTTACACGTCTACAAGTCACACTTTACATGAAAAATTTTACAAGTTCATGTAAATTGTATTCTTTTCTAAATAGCTAGCCAAATAATTACAAAGTCACTTGTAAAATTGTAAGACGGAATGGAGAGTCGCCGGACACCCTCAGGAATACTCAGGATTTTCCATAGAGTTTTTTCACAAGTTGAAAGCTAAAAATATTTTTTTGATTAACGTAATCACGAGTACAAGTGTGAAATGAAAAAATATTTGTATAATATACAATCACACTTGTAGCGTTTACTTTAACGTGTTTTGATAAACGGATTTGTGGTATAATGACGTCATAAGGAAAATGCTTGGTATGCTTATAATAAGTACAAGACTTGTAAGTTTTGATAAACAGGGCACAGGCATAAGAATAAATGAAACTTATGGCATAGACTGCAATCTGCGTTGGTTGAGAACTATTGTTGCATTATGTAAGAATGTCGTCACTCCTCACAGGCAGCTGGCTGCGATCTCAGAGAAGTCGGGCACTCCAGCGTTTGCGACCATCTGCGGGGGCCTGGCCGCTGCCGTGGTGGCGCTGATGATCCAGCTCGAAGTCCTGGTCGAGATGATGAGCATCGGTAAGTAGTAGTTTTGGAGTCTGTCTCAATATTAAACGTTTTGTCGTCTTTTTTTCCAATAGTTTTTTACCGTTACGGTAAAACCGGGGTGGGTAATGTATATCCGTCAACCGAAATCTTAAAACGTCTTCATATATTGTGATTGCAGTGGAAAAATTAGTAAATTTGGAACCAATATCGTTAATGGAACCAACATCGTAACCACTGAATGATTACACATAAATTATGGGATTTTTTTAAGTATCAAGTTTTAATGCTCACTGTGTGTATGTATATGTTAGGCTCAAAAACTGGAATCGGTCTGTGCGTGGGGCACAGGTATTGTAATACCTGATTTGTAAATCAGTGTGCGTCGTATTCTACTTTTATCATGGTTCCATATGCGTCATGGCTTTTTACACGACTGCCCAAAGCAAAAGGAGTGTATACGTGTTCAGGGTTCATGTAAGTTTGTGGGTATGTGAGTTTCTTTATTCCACCATAACTTCTAAATGCCTGAACTGGGGCCCAATCGCGCTAATTTACAACGATAAAACCAAAACCAAATCGTTACCGCTTGAGTTTTGTTTACAGAAAAATACTCGCTTTAATTATGTTAAAATTGTACAAAGCTGTGCCTAAGGAGCCTAGAATGACAATCTCGGACAATTTAAATGAAAATTCTTAAGCTAAACCAAAGATTTTTAGGTAAATATAACCTCAATGACAACGTAACGGTTTTGGTTTTATCGTTCAGAATTAGTGCGATTGGGCCCCTGATTTGGATAAATGGGGTATCGTTAGAATCCTTACAGCATCCCGAGTGACACTGGCTATATTTTTTTAGAAAAAATCAATATGGCGACTGTATGACGCCATTTTCAAATGTGAAAAAGTTTTTTTTTCTTCTATTATTACAATATGGGCATCAAATGAAAGGCCTTTATGAGCACATTCCAAAACTTTGTAATATATCACTAAAATGTGTGAAATAAAAATAAAAAATAAAAAAATATTAAAAACACGACTGCCCTGCCAAAAACGAACTAAAAAGTTAAACAACAAGTGTCATTGCAGTCGGGGGACCTCTTTGATCAAAAATTGTTCCATAATAAGGTCCCCCGTCTACAATGACACTTGTTGTTTGACTTTTTAGTTCGTTTTTGGCAGGGCAGTCGTGTTTTTAATATTTTTTTAATTTATTTATTTTTTTCATTTTCACAACGCGTTGTGGTCGTTTGGTATGTTGACTACGACGCGAATTTCGCTTTCTGGTATTTCTATGATTACCACAACGCGTTCTGGGCGTTTTTATAAGAGCCATGACACGAATTTTGCGTTGTGGCATTTTGGCAGTGACAAGAACGCGTTGTGAGCGTTTTTTTTCGCTCAAAGTCCGATTTTGGTCTTTGAGCCTAACATATATAAAAGCGAGTTCTATCGCAGTGTTTCGGGTTATGGCCAATCCTCCTTATTCACCCATAAGGAAGGCTTGTGCAGTAGAGACATTAAAATGGCTGATGGAAAAATTTTTTCGACAGTAAAATTGTTTGTAGATATAGGTAAGTATTTAGATTTGCTGCATCTAGAATTTTTATGTGACCATGTACGCCTTTAAAAAGAAGCCAAATTAAAAAAAATCTGACCCAAAAACTTTTAAGTACTTCGTTGTTTACTTAAAACTAAAACATACGTATACGGTTTGCTATAATAATAATTGTACGTTTTAAAAACAGGCCACCTTCATTTTTGTCTCATTTGGTTTTCCACGTAAACTGGATAATGGTGCTTCCCACTTTATTGCTCGTAACTTTTTATGGTTAGGTACTTTATAACATTCACTATGTAGAAAGCTACTTTAAAACTTTATAGAAAATTAGAAATATTTTACTTATTATGGGATTAGTTTATCTTGAAAATAAACTTGTTATTTAGTACTAGATTGACAACATTTTAATTTTTTTGTCGTGTTTTTTTTTCCACATTATTATTATTTCGTTGAAGAACTGATTGAAAAACCCGATAAAATGTTTATGGTGTTAAAACCTCAAAATGGTACCTTATAAAAATGAAATCAAACCGTTACATAACTTAATCATATTCACTTCTCAAGCTTACGCGCTCACTAGACATGAAATAAAACACTTTTTAACGGATACTAGCGCGGTTTTATTGAAAGTACTTTCGTAATTAGTTGATATTTGGTTTGATTATTAATTTTTGACGTCGGAAAAATCAAAAATCAAACCAAATACCAACTAATTACCAACCTAATTACCAACTTTTCTTTGAGAGGGTGCTTTCTCGACCTGGCTACACGGAGGAACAATCCCCATGCGAAAACCTCAGGAAATCATTTTATTCTTAGAAAGACTGAATAAAGTTCCAGTCTAGATTAATCTTAAACTTCTAAAACAAATTAATCACGCTTCCTTCAGCTCTAGGCCTACTCAAATCTGACCGGTATCCTGTACCGGTGGCGGTAACGATATCCCGATGGGTATGCGGTAATGCGCTGTTCGAACCATAACGGAACTTTACCGTAACCGGAGGTGGTAACGGTCTTGCGCGCGACGCAAGCACTGCGGGCGGGTGGCGCGGGGTGCGTCCGCGAGGGGGAGGAAAAGTTTCGGTCGACCACGCGGCACGTACCGTGTACCGATTCGGTATTCTGGTTTCGCAACAGCTGCAGTAAAGCCATACAAAATACCGCTCGGGATATCTCTCGGGTATACCGCTACCGACGTCGGTAGCGGATACCGGTCCGGTTTGAGTAGGCCTTAATCTAGTGCCTTGTAGCACACCTCCACCGTGAGTAGGTTCCGCCATGAGTTCGTCGCCAAAATCGTGTTTCAATGGTGTTGGAATGGTAATGCTTATTGACACAGTTGTTGTTTCTTAAACCCAAAACCGAAACACATTGTGTTTCTTAAACCCAAAACGGAAACAATTTGTGTCTCGATTTTGGGTTTAAGAAACAAGAACTGTGTCAAAAAGCATTACCATTCAAACACCATTCAACCACGATTTGGACGTTAACATAAGCAGACTTGACCCCCTGTTCTAATGCATAGATTTTTCACGCGTAATTCCACCCGATCGACTCCGACCGTTGACACACGCACAACTGCTACGTACTATTATGTGATCCTCATAATATCGTCGTCGATAGAAGACAAATCATAGCGGAACTATGGCAGAACTACCGCGATGCCGCTGGTACGGTTTCAATACAGATGTTTAAAAAATATATTTTACAAAGCATAATGTGGCCACTTTTAAGGAAGAGCTCGGTGGTGCAGTGGTTTAGCGCCTGGCCCTACGATTGTGGAGGTTAAGCAACTTTCGCAAGGGTCGGTCATGGGATGGGTGACCAAAAATATATCATCTCGAATTCCTCCGTACTTCGGAAGTCACGTTAAGCCGTTGGTCCCGGCTGCATTTGCAGTCGTTAACACCCACCAATCTGCTTTGGGCCTGCGTGGTGGTTTATGGCTCATCCTCCTTATCTGCCCATAAGGAAGGCCTGCGCTCCAGCAGTGGGGCTATTAAAAATGGCTGGTGTCGATTGTAGCCACTTTTAAGCTATTTTGTTATCTAGAACAACAACTAATAGTTTCTAAATGAACTAGATTACCTTTACTTCAATCAAATCATTACGAGCGGATTTTAAATGAATTAGTAAGTACTTATCGTTTTTTTTTTAAAGATGGAACCACTTATCTGCCTACCCAATACATTTTTGTGGAAACAGCCTCACTCCCCCAAAGGAGTGGTTCTTTTCCCATAGTTAGAGTCTTTGCCTTTGCGGCTGTTTTAGCCCGTGATACTCCTCACGTGTCTGTTACGGGCAATTAATTTTACCGCTGGCACCAGCGAACTAAAATCTATGGAACAAGCATTGCGCTCAAAAAATGGCACCACACGAAAAGTACAACTAAGTGGATGGAGCTAAAAATTCTGGCATTTAATTATTCAGCACAAAGCGTCTGAGCACTCGTTGCTTATTAGCTTTATTATCGACCATAATTTGTATACTCATAGATATTATCTATACTCAAACGAAAAAATTTCTATGTTATTTCTGCATATTTTTACTGCCTTCTTTGCGTCTTTTACACCATTTGACTACACAGGACGTCATTTCTAATAAACTTTCTCTTTCTCTCTTTTCTCTACAATACAAACTGCAATTATTGTAAAGAACGCTAACGTCAGTCACCGAAAATTAGCCAAAAGCTGCAAACAAGCTTTATTTAATAAACTCCTCTCGTAGACAAATTGCAGATATTGCGGGAATCTTTATGCAAGGTAATTTAATACTTTGAAGCTGGTTTCTCATTTTATTTACTAAAGCAAGGTTTAAATCGAGCCTTGGCACAATTAAATGTCCACGGGCTAAACTTGCGGCGCTCTCGGGAAACAATCATGAGCTTTTATAACCTTCGTGTAAGCTAGAACAATTAACTTTTGTTTTCAGTTCTTTTTCTATTTTATTGAGCTAAAAAAAGAGTGAGAAGGGTCTGGAATAAAATATCATTTAGTAAAAGGTCTGCAGGTTCACATGACAAGCGCTTAACGCGCGTTTTGATAACGCGCTCTTACAAATACATACATTTTATTCATGCCGTACTCACGTGAGTTTTAAGGGTGCATCGAGCGTCCACTAGCGTCGCCAATTAAGAAATTATGCGTTAAATTCTTAGTTTAAATGTGTTCGCGTAATTAAAAGCTGGATTAAAGAATAAAGTGGGCACTTTAGGCGTTAGTCCAGGTTGTAATTACACAGACACATTTAAACCAGGAAAAAAACGCATAAAAAAATTGTTTATAACTAATTCTAGTTTTTATATTTTACAGAATTTTATTAAACATAGTTATTTCGTTGTAATAATTTTTTCTTGAGTGGCAGCGCTAGTGTAGGCTTGGTGGGCCCTTAATAAAGCGTGCGTTCAACGCTGTGCTAGCGCTCAACTAAGAATAAAATTACAAATTCATGTAAATGATGTCTATTCCAAATAATGTATGCACTTAAACTTGTAAAAAATGTCAGATGGAATGGAGTGTCGCTGGAGACCATCAGAAATACTCAGGATTTTTTTTCACAAGTTTTGATTTTTATGATTAAGACAGGTCTATTACGAAAAGTTTAATGCGATACACGCAGCTGCGTCCGTGCTTCGTTTTGTTTGTTTCCTATTACAAATCACTTTCGTATGCGATATTGCGAAGTGATTGCGTGAGTTTGACAGTTTCTTTCTAGCATATTCGACATCGTTCGTTTAGAAGTCTATGGACTACGATAGCCAAATTCAAAATGTTTGTTATAACTACAACCAACGAACTGTGGACGACTATCGTGGCCAAGTGACTGCGTTACGCAATTGCGTACGTTATTTTCGTAACAGGCCCCCTATATGGATATACAGTCTTAATTTTATATTGTATAATTTATGAGAAGTTTCTGAAATTTGGCATAATTGCAAGAAATATTATAGTAATATAATAATTTTTCTGTTTGTCTAAAAAGTAACGTAATAAATTTCCATTATCAATTAATCATAATTCAATTATCAATATCAATTAAGACTCAAAATCACTAACAATAACGGTTTTAATTTTAAAACCGTTTGTAGTTTTTCTATTTTATTATAAAAGCTTAATGTAGCCATAAAGAAATACAATACTTGAAAAAGAACTTGTTTGCTTTATTTAATTATAATTACTGAAAACTGCTGGTCACGTAATGGATTAGATTTTGTTACCTAGATGCATTAAATTAATCATATTGCAATAAATAAAATAAAACCGTAGCTAAATATGTGGTTTTACCATTGTTGATTTATTATAAAAACAATATTTGATGAAAACAACCGCTTATTTAGACTTTACATCATATTTTATATAGTGTACAGTTTTTAAAAAAATGACCCAATTAGCTAAAGTTATTAAATTTATCTGTTTTCTTTCAAAATTAAAAAATTACATTTTATTTGATTTAAAAGAATAATTATTTCTAACTACGTAATGATTAGAACTCTATTTATTACATTATAATTGGTTTAAAATAATATACCCACAATATTCTATAAATTATGTATGACTTATAGAAATGAAACAGTTATTACGGAGTGTAAAATATTATTTTAATTTTAATCAAAAACATTAATCATCAGTATCAGCTACATGATACACATATTGCTGGACATGTGCCTTAATCTGTCTGAAAAACATATACCTTTAATTTACATCATTTAATATAATATAAAACTCCAACAAATTGAGTTCTCCAACATAAAGCAAAACAGGTAAAATAATTAATACAGTTTCACTGAAATCATTATCTCTCACTTTGTCGAAACCCCGGATAAACCAAAGGTTCATTACTCTTAATAAAATTGCTCTTGCAAGTAAATTGTACGTACACAGCTTTTAAATATTTTAATAGGTAGAATTTGGGTTGCGTTGATTTATTTTTAATTAAAATTAAGTAAGTACTTTTTACAGAAGTAACGGCAGAATGCAGAATGGAATTACTAACTCCCTTGCTATGCATTTGCAGTCGTTAACACCCACCAATCCGCATTGGGCCCGAATGTTGGGTTATGGCCCATCCTCCTTATCCACCCATAAGGAAGGCCTGTACCCCAGCAGTGGGGACATTAAAAATGGCTGATATGGTCATTCCCTAATCGCCAAATGTAATAAAAAATATTATAAAAATATAATTTATTTCAGACACAAACATATAGTTTAGAGCTATTGAAAATTACTGCAAGAGTTATCTCAAGGTCCTTCTCTCAATGTGATAGAGTGTACATGAGTCAGCACTTACTCCCAGCGCCAGGAAGTGGAACACCTGGCGTCAGCACGCTTCCAAACATGTTGGATTTCGACATGCTCTACTCTCTCAAGGTTCAAATTTGACAGTATACTAGAGAATAGCACAAAAAATAATAAGAAGGTTGACCGCAGTGTCATGGAACATGCCGAGTCATCACGCCACGTAAGTTGTATGAATTTCGAGGTCGGTACAAGAGCTATCTCAAGGCTGAAAATTCGAATAGGTTTTGCTTAATTATTATGCATAATTTATGAAAATAACGGTCAGACCACAGTGTCATGTAACATAGGCAGTCAGTAGTCGCTCAAAGGGTGGAGTTCAAACAAGCTGTTTGGAGCTGGGTGAATCAACTTTTTTTTGTCCGGAAAAAATCGACCCATGTGTAAATTTTTATAAATTAAAACAAAACTAGATAATTCTTTTGTAAAAAATCTCTATTTTACGATATTTAGATTCATAGCCAATAAAACATACTTAGTTTTGTACAAAAATAATCAATAGTTTAAAGAAAAACATGGGTGACCCAGGGGACAATGTTGTCCCCAGCTTTCATATGAAAAATAGGAGTTGTCTCCTGGGTAACCTATGTTTTTTTTTAAAATCACATAAAAATTTTCATGTCTTTTAAGTTTTCTTATAAGATAATTAGCTGAGAGTATAAGCAACTACAGATTAACTTCATATAAAAATGGTTCACGTAGATATTTTAAGAAATGCAACAAGACAACAAAAAGTTGATTCACCCAGCTACAACGTGTTACAAAACAGGATTACACAATTGAAACTTGGTAGATAGATGTATTCTGTGAATCACTTTACGATTTTTACACAAAAAAAAATAATATTAAGGGGGGCTCCCCATACATAGATTTTTTTCATCAAACCTATACGTGCGGGGTGTCTATACTATAGATAGGTCCTTAAAAATGATATTCAGGTTCCTAAAATTATTTTTTCTCAAAGTTAACCGTTTGAAAGATATTCTCTTCCAAAGTGGTAAAATGTGTGTCCCCCCTGTAACTTTTAAAATAAGAGTGAAAAATCTAACAAAAATATATTGCTGTAGACCTTAATAAACACTTTCAACGAAAACCGCTTTTAACCAGTTATATATAGTAGTTTTAGAAATATAGCACATTTGCTAAAGCCGCAAATATAACTTTGTCATTTATACAAACACTATGAAAATCAAAGTTATTTTTGCAGATGAAAAATTATATATATTATATATTATATTATATTAAATAAGGTATATGGTAACTACGGAACCCTACTGCGCGTGGTCTGACACGCACTTGGCTGGTTTTTTTTTAAATAGTGGTGTTTACGAAATAGCAAATGAATAATCTCAATTCTGCTTACTTTCATACATTTGCGAAGACGAAGAGATTTTAATTTTTGCACTCTATACCTATTGCTTATTTCTATCTACATATTTTATTATAAAATAATAGTTAATTTGATTTTTTTAGACATCTCATATAGCTATTAATTAGCCCGTATAGCCCGTATAGCCTTAGGTATCAGTTTTAACTCAATTATGTAGGTACCTAGTTTATAAAAAGTCATTTTAAACTTACCATCCACAAGGATGTGTCTAGTCCATGAAATAACTTTCTCCAAGAAACATGTGTCGAATTTCGCCGCAAAATTTTAGTCATCCCATTCTAAATTGATCACGTGATTTTGATTTTTGTAAGTATTTGTCTTTGATTTGTATGCAAGGCGATTTTTTTTTTACATATTTGTCCATGTGTTCCTTAGAGAAAGTTGTTCAGTTTCATGGACTGAACACATCCTCAAAATTTGGATGGTGAATACAACGACCCTTTATAATTTGATCACGGGAAAGTTACGCACTCAAAGCTTCAATCATTTATTACTTTGTCCCTATTGCGTCAAGATCCGTTGGTATTTGAGTTTTATATTTTAAAATTTAAATGACTAAAGTGAATTTCAAGCTAGTTTTTGCATGAACTCGATTTTAAAAATGTCTACTTTCTGAAGATACGTAACACCGTCTTTTTTAAACGAATGGAGTTGTGTTGTGATTTTTATAATTTGCTATAGAGCATTCAACATGTTTACCATTTGACAAATCACGTTGGGGGAGTTTGAGGTGTGCCACAAAATGCACTGCACTGCAATGTTAAAATAAATAAAATGTGATTATGTAGATTAAGGTGTAATAAAGCGTATAAAAAATTACGCTGACTACACCTGTACTCTGTTTAGTTATGACCAATAAACAGTTTTCACCGAATTTCACCCCTTCCGTAAGGGTGGTAAATGCAATTCTTTTTTTTTATACTCCATTTTCCACTTATACAAAACCATCAGAAACGTTTTTGCCTATCCGGAGAATTTATTCCAATCTTTATTAAAAAATCACCTAATTTGACTACACTACAGGTTAATAGATGTCATAATGGGCAGTCACCAACTAGTAAAACAGTGAATTGTCTATATTTTACCTACACTGCTGTAACCATTTCATTACGTTTTCAAAAAAAACCGGCCAAGTGCGTGTCGGGCCACGCGCAGTAGGGTTCCGTAGGTACATTATACCATACCATATTTTAATACCGCTATAATTTTTCGCCTGAAAAAATAACTTTGTTTTTCACAGTGTTTGTATGAATGACAAAGTTATATTTGCGGTTTTGGAAAATGTACTATATCTCGAAAACTAATTACTGTATCTCGTTCAAACTAATTTTCGTTGAAAGTGTTTATTAAGATCTATAGCTTATATTTTTTTTAGATTTTTCACCTTCTTACTTTAAAAGTTAAAGGGGGGGGGGGACACACATTTTACCACTTTGGCGGCATATATCTTTGAAACGGTTGACTTTGAAAAAAAATAGTCTTAAGAACTTCAATGTCATTTTTAAAGACCTATCTAAAGACACCCCACAAGTATTGGTTTGATGAAAAAAAATATTTTCAGTTTCAGTTCCATGTATGGGAAGCCCCCCCTTAATCTTTTATTTTTTTTATTTTTGTATAAAAATCGTAAAGCGGTTCACAGAATACATCTACCTACCAAGTTTCAACTATGTAGTCCTAATACTTTTGGAATAAAGTGGCTGTGACATACGGACGGACAGACAGACAGACAGACATGACGAATCTATAAGGGTTCCGTTTTTTGCCATTTTGGCTACGGAACCCTAAAAAGAGACGGGCTCTAGTGACGTAACGTTTCCGCCCGCGGTTTTGTCAGATTCCATTCTACGTAAGAATTTTCATAATTTCTTTACAGATGTCTATACTATAACATAATATCTCACAATATGCCTCAGCTAAAAAAATCTAATATCTTTGGCCTCAGCCTGATCCGTTTGTGGTAGATATGCGAATATAAATAACTGAATTAGTTTTGGAGTTAAAATTGAAATTAAAATTGAAATTGAAATATATTTATTTGCCTTATAACACGGTAGGTATACAAGTTGTTACAGATTTTAAATAAAGGTCAAGCGTATTTTATCAAGTTTTGACATGCAAAAGTGTTTTATTATAATTTAAAATTAACGCTAATTAAAGAAGAAGTTAAGAAAAATAGTCACGTAAACAGCACAAGAGATATTTTAAGTAGGTATGTATAGATAGATATAACAGTGTTATAATATAACTTAAATATAATTTAATACATGATGGAAAACATTATCCCTGTTCTGCCTTTTATCTAATTACAATAAGAGGATGGAAGGGATCAAAAAGAGCCGAGTGTTTTCAAAAGGCGTTGTGATCAGCCGACCATGAAATTTAGGACATGTCTCATCCTGATTTAAGGTCACAAAACTTCAAAAGATCTCGTTCATACTGAACTTGAGTTGTTAAAACATTGTTCAAGACACATTGCTAATAAATATTATGAATATTCTTTTACAACTCGTAATGATAGTTTAAAACTTATTACAAAATATTTCTTGTTTAATAAGCTTCTCAAACATAATTTATGTAAAACCCGCCAATCCTTTGTCCCAACATACTTAAATTCATTCCAGCCGTATAAATACAGTCAGAGAATAAATACACTTTAGAAATAAGAAAGAATCACAAAGAAATTGTAATGAAGATTGTTTCAAAAGGAAAAATGGGTTAGCAAAAGAAAGGGAAATTGAACGACTTGGTTCACAAATCACAGACGCGTTCTTATACAAAGTGAAAAATGCACATAAAGTTAACTCAAAGTAAACTTAAAATAATATTATTTTGACTGTAATGAATATTTTTAACTTTATGTTTATTTATTTTACTTCAAATCTTACAATTAACATAACCGGAGAATCCTAATTCGATAGTGTGGGTATTTTAATGTTTTTATTACAAACTTAGGTACCTACATAACATTACTATTTAACAACGTAAAGGGACTAATTTTTCGAGATCACTTGTTTTATCCCACTTATCCATTAAAAGTCGTGTAACTGCACTTATAGTGGCTTATATTATTATATAGGCACTAGTTTAATGTTCAAGTGCAAAATATTTTAAGCGCCTGCGAGTAGGGTTACCAGATGAAAAAATCAAAAGTCCGGAGAAAAGGCCCTATATCCATTGAAAAATCCTGAGATTTGTAGCAGTTTGAGAATAACGTTTAATTTTTTTATAAGTTTGAGAGTAACGACGTCGGCAGCGGCGAACTGATTAAATCATAGAAAGCTCATTTATCCTGAATGTACTGTAAATGTACTGAATTTTATTGAAAATCTAAAAATCCTGAGATTTCCTCAGATTTTCAAAATCCGGCCGCAATCCTGAGCAAAGTCCAAAAATCCTGAGATCTCCGGACAAATCCTGAGATATGGTAACCCTACCTGCGAGGTACTTTAGTTCTGAAGAAGTTTTTAGATATTCCTGTCTGTAATATAGAAATTAGGAGCGAATGTGCGAGGAAGATCTTTTGAAGGATAAATAGCGTTGTCAACGTCAACAAGGACAACTATGTCGAGAATGAAGCAAAAAATAAAATGTTAGCGTTCGGAATACGATTGTTCACTATTCCAACGCCCAAAATTGGTGTTCAATCTGCACCAATTTGGATACTTCAATTTGTACGCGTGTATTTAAGTTTCAAGAGAAACGGCATACATACTTGTTTCGTAAAAACATTCTATGGTAAAAAGATGACCTTGTTACTATTCTTACTTTAGTTGTATGAGAGCTCGTACCATACGATGAGGTAAGTGCTTTAAAATTGACGATAAAATGAACGGAGCGCAGGCTGGCCTCGCGCGAAATGGACACTACAGCCTACACTATTTTTGTCTGCCCGCCTCCTAAAATAGCTCTAACTGTAGCTTAATTCAATCCTGCGATCTATTTCATCCGTTTCTTGAATAAAGAGCTCAAAAACAGTATTCGGAAATTCTCGATCCAAGTCGGCGAAAAAAATTTG